>OY982563.1:17209860-17373562 GCA_963859945.1 Euplagia quadripunctaria | reverse complement strand
TGCAGACCATGAACGTTTCCATGGATTCTTTAAAAAAAACACAATGCTGTTAAAATTGTATCCACGCATTTTTATATCTCAATCTCAACCACTTTTTCTCGACCAATACTGTATTGGTGTAGGTATTAAATTATATTCAATAAAAACATTTTCATATGTATTTTTGATTTTTCTAGTAAATATACATGATGAGTATGAGAATAAATCTAAATATTTGTTTAAAACAACTATTAATCTTTTTTTTATATCTTCTGTCCTGACGTTTTTAGGAAGTTGTGTGAATCTTGACAATAATGAGCCTGATGAATGGTAGGGATCGGACGAACTAAAATCATTAAATTTCTAATTTTAATCATTAATTCTAAAAACGTACGTACCTATTTACATATTTCTGAAACCAGTAGAAAAAATTAAATTCTCAGTAAAGTTTTATTTACACGCTTTTGCTCAGACGATGACAATGTCTCATTATTTTGAAAGGAGTTTCAGTAGAGCTGTATGCGAGTTTATAATTCTAAACGTGAAGGTAATTATGTCTTTCGGTATATTTGGTACGTTTTATAGGCTATGTCGCTGAACTCTGGGAATGGACATAGACGTTTTTACGAGATAACCGACATGAATGATGTCCGAGTCAGGGGTGTTAGCAAGTTCCTTTTAATAATCATGGTCCGTATCTACATAGTGCCGTAGCGTATTGTTATTCTTAGATTTATTTATTTACGTGTTACTAGCGACAAATCCCGACTTCACCCGTGTTCAATAACCGATGTTCATTTGGAATAATTTACCTTCCAAATGTTGAAAGAATTTTAAAGTAGGTGTAGTGCTTTTGAGTCTTACTCTCCATATAACTATAATATATAAACATACCAAAATCGTACTCTTTCTTTACAATGTTAGTATACACTCCATGCACAAGATATACAACGGTAGACATTAACACTTATTCTTCTTATTCTCACAAGGCTCAACCATTTGGAAACGGGCGGTTATAGATCGAAACAGACAGATGTGATATTATGTTATCCATTTTGTTTTTCTTTAATAATTTTACATTTGACTAAGCAAACTATTGTTGCGGTGACTGTGTGTGTTGATCTATAATTTTTTAAGTATAATAATTATTTATTAAATCGACGATTTCGAATAATTGATGGTAAATTTTATGAAATAAAGATATTGAATTTGAATTTATTATGATTTGAAACTTAAATATGAATAAATACCTAAGTAGCTTTATCTAACTAACCTATGCTTCTTAATCAGTTAGAGTATACGAATTTAACACTTTTTTGTATATAACACGAAGTAATTGATGCGAATAAAGAATAAGCCAATTTCTTTTAAATATACGCCAATTTTATACGTTAATTTATTTAATTATACAAACAAACAACTCATATCTGATAATTTATTATCTTTTTTAAGGGCTTATCTTAATGAAGTACACAAAGACCAAAGTCGAGATGTATGTGAATACCAATTTAATTCTAACTTCATTTATAGATTCTTGACTGTTAGAAATCGAAGACTGATAGTCAAAGGCAAATTGTCATTTCAGTTCAAAGTTGCTGACGTTTTAGACAATTTGTGAGCTATTCCCGAGAGATGCAATTTCCCCATGCCGTCTAATTGCTCCCGGGGCTTGCTACTACAAAGCTAGTTAGTAAACTGCTTCTCGGACCACTTGTGTCGCCTCACGCCAATCAGTCAGCTGCCCAATATGACCGATTGTAGGACAGATGTGACACTGACATGAAGCTCACCATGGACTCACCCCGTTGGAATATAGGTACGCTAAGGTGAAAATGATAATCAAATATTTATGTTCAGAAAGGGCTAATTTTGTGTGATTTTGGAACGCTTAAATCAACCTTTATACTTACAGTACTATGTAATTAGATTCTCTCTGTGGAAAATACACTTTGTATTTTTTGTTCGGGCGCGATTGATGCATTTGCATGAGTACTTAGCGAAGTGTAAATTAAAAAAATATGCATTTGATTCGTCTAGACGTATACGACGTTTAAGAATGTGAATATATGTGTATGTGTGTAGTGATGAATCACACACGAATTCTGTTGAACTTTTTTTAGTAAACGACATTCAGATGTCGTCAGAATATTATCGTTTGCCAGACACAACATTGATTCGTTCATAAGCACGGTATTAATGGTGCTATCTAAAGACCTTCACGTTTTTCTCTTCTAAATTACTTCAATGAAAATGTATTTTATTTTTGTACATAAGTGAAATACTCATGTAGTTGACATGTTGGATATATTTCGTATTTACATACAAATCACATGTGTAGTATTTTACTATTATTAAACTAAATTTCACCGTGCTTTGTTTCATGTTTGCAATAGATGATACTTTAGATTTAATATTATTATTAAAACACATGTCTTTCCAAATACCTCAACAACCCTAAACTTTTAGGTGTACCAAGCCACGCTGCGACTACGGAAAAATTGAAACATATTCCCTTTCTGTGGCGGCAATTTTTCTCGCCCTTCTATATCTTGTTTATATTTAACACGCCTTCCTACCAAAGCAGGTTATAAATGACAATGGTTTTACAAGTACTAGTAAAATTATATACCTGAACCGCCTGCCTCTATCTCGATTCCTGTATCTTGATTGGTTTATTATACAGTTTGTGGAAATCCAGGATACAATCAACTGTGTGTCAAATTCAATTACAAACTGTTGAGCAGTCAGGATGTTATTAAGTAACGAACATTTTCACTGCAAAGAAAAGAAAACATTTTCCTTATTTGCTGAATTTTACAATGTCGTTCTTTTTTTAAATTTTATTCGGAATGCGAATATAAAAGATAATAACAGAAGTCACTGCAATAATG
This sequence comes from Euplagia quadripunctaria, assembly GCA_963859945.1. Taxonomy (NCBI): domain Eukaryota; kingdom Metazoa; phylum Arthropoda; class Insecta; order Lepidoptera; family Erebidae; genus Euplagia; species Euplagia quadripunctaria. The sequence goes on along the minus strand of OY982563.1, from coordinate 17,370,692 downwards.
AAAAATGCTATTATCAACTAACAACGTCTAAACTTTATTTATATGGATTTTATCATTCAGCATTTACGACTCATGTGAATGTTCTAAATTAAAATTATTGTCAGTTTCATTTTTGGTTTATTATACAATACTAAGCAACATTTAATCAATTCACTTCTGAATTTTGGACATGTTGATTTTTATTTCCTAGACTAGGACTTTTCCGTTTAAATCCATTTATTGATGACAGTCTTTTTTTTAAGAAATCAGTGTTTTCACTAAAAAAAATTGTAATCCATAATTTTATACATTATATAAATATAATATCATATTTATATTGTTTTTTATATTTCTATATGCGTACCTCAAAACAGTTTAGTGTAAAATACATTGAATTTAAAATTTCAATGATATACTTTGTATGAACATTGAATCGATTACATCTTACATTGAATAGAGCATTTTTCTTTAATACTTTCCTTGTTATTCTTTCAAATTAGGTTTACTTCGTAGTTAGGTCAGTTGTTGTACACGATTCAACATTCTTGATATAGTTATTACCTATATAGTCGGATAGAATTAGCATATTTTGCAACTTTAATATTGAGATATCTATTTTTTTTATTTGTTAGATAAAATCGTCACAATTAACATATTCCATTTCAAGACATATTCACCAGTGGCGTCACCGTCAAAAAAGTTGTCAAAAATCGTAAAAACAGTTTCTTTCAATTTACGAGTAAACTTTGCATCTTGTTAGAAAAGTTGTTTGGACATATGAAAATTGCACATTAAAAGACAAAAAAATGAGACTTCAACAGCTCCGATTGGATTACTAGTTTTTTTGCAAATTACAAAAAACCGCGTTTTTTGGCCGTTTTTTTCGAAAATTCATAACTCTCGTTCTCATTAATATTTAGGCCTGAAATTTGGTGAGAATGTGGATTTCATAGTCCCCAATACGCCCACAAATGCTCCCGAGGGGTCGTTGTTATTTACGTATTCGCGCAGATTGTGATTTAGAGCTGGAAAAGTGCGAAGCCGCAGTGTGCGAAAAGCTCTAAGTTGCAATCTGGAGCAACTGGACTGATATCACCACTGATCCGGCCGGATCACAAATTTGCGATTTTTGTAGATGGACTTTTCCAGTTCTACATCACGGAATGAAACCGCATTTTAACACGTTGTAGAGGAAATCTCGACGAACAAAAGCGTTTTTGGAAATTCACTCTAAGTTGGCCCAAAACTTTTTAGGGCCATTCTCTCGAAGGCCTTTTTTTCAGATTTTTCAAAGTTCCACAATAAGTTTAAAGTCGATCTTGCTGAAATTTTTTGGGCTATCTCAATTTCACCCGTTTTTGAACGAATTTTGGGTAATTCTATCCGACTAATAATTGCATTCATGTTTGGTGTTTAGTTTCCGGAATATTATTATTCTCTAACTGTTAAATTTCATTCAATCAAACTCAGTAAAAAATGATATCTAATCGATGTGATCCGAAATATTAAGATTTATTTTCAATCATTAATGAAGAGTTTTTATTTATTAGCGATATCTGAACAATGCATAAATCATTTCTTACATCAATATTATGTCTACTATTTTCACAATGATACTGACTTTATTGATTATATTTATTATTATTAAATTTAATATGATTTTTAAATTAGATGAAATTGTCAAGTATTGTTGACTTTAATTTGACAAGAAACACCATACAATAGCGCAATAGAAATCTTTAATTTTAATTTCTTTCCTCTACTCGATCTGATTAAGTTGCATCGCCAATGGAGATAAAATTTCATTTACAAGACAATCAGGTGCATTTCGCCCAAGTTGTGACAAGACCGCCCTTATAGTATTCCCAATACTGGCTTTGACTTGACTGGCGTTAAAAGTTTTTAAATATTCTACGTAAAGGTGACCGTTTTCCGTCTTTTCCAGAATGTGGCGAGAGGTCTCCACCCACCGCTGTGGTCGGCTGTGTTGCACCGCTCTGTGTACGCTTTGTATTTAGTTTTAGAATGCTGCACCCACTCTCTGTTTTCCTATGGGAGCTTTTGCTTTGCAAAGTATGAAAAAACCACATAAGAAAATTCCCCCCCCCCCCCAAATAATATGTGTTAGCTTTTTATATATTTTTTTACTAATTTGAAATCAAAGAGTGATCGTTAGTTTCAATGATGGCTGAATTCATTCGAAACTGTGAGCCAACCTATAATGCTTTTTCATAAGTTGAGAGCAACGGTAGTTCAATAGCACTATGTTGAAGAAAAACTCAACACTTACTGTCTCAAACTTTGAAATAAGCGTCGAAGGTCCAGCAACTTTTGGAATTAATGATGCAACGAAACGAAAACGAAAGTCACAAGTGGATGAGATTGATAGAGAACTAGGTAAAATTTTCAGCCTTCAGCTATATTCGATGTTTGACTATTAACCAAATATTAAAGAGACAGCTCCTGTGTGCCCTGATCAACAGTGCAGATCAGCAGTGACCACAAGCATGTCACTCGGTGAATTCCTGGCGTCGTTAATCCTCTTAAAAGAAAACGTAAGGCAAAAATAGGCATTCATATTAATTTGTTTTATTCTATAAACGACTCAGATTATACACAACGTGGGGTATACTGAAAATTTCTGGAACTATCCACTTACAATAAAAAAAAGCAATTACGAATTTTGAAAACGGAACTCTCTGGGAACATGTTACTTTTTAATTTACAAAACAGTCGTTTATTTTTTTCTTTGTAAAGTCCTTTAGAAAATAGTCCGTTGAAAAAGCCAGTCGCTAGAATGGGTCTTTGCTGCTGAAGAGTTGCCGACAAAAATAAAGAAAAATCGAAGTATTGGTAAGAAAATGGTTGCTACATTTTTCGGCAAATCAGGACATTACACAACAGTGCCGTTTGAAGGCTAAAACACAGTGACCGCAGATTGGTACGTCCCAACACTTGCTTGCCCAGAGTCTTAGAAAAAGTGCCCAAAAATGGAAGCGTATTTGAAGGTTTCAAATGTAGAGCTGATGACGCATCGACCATACCACCTAGAAAGGGCGCATAGGGCATACAGTTTGAAAAACAATAAATGTATTATAAGTCTAATATTTAGTCTTATCTATCAAAATCCAGAAACTTTCAGTATGGCCTAAGTACGAACGCGTGGTCCGACTACTCAGTCTAACTCTAGTAGAACGATGAGGTATTTTTTTTCTATTATTTTGATTCATCGGATAAAAATAAAAGATAATACCAATTTTTTTAGTTCGGTTCATAGGTGAGCCGAATGTGATTTCATGGATACATGTGATCAAAAACGCCTGTCTGCCGAAATCACACTGTCACAAATTGACGCTCAGTTTCTGAACGACTAATCAATACAAAAATTATCTAATCATATCAAAAAATCTCTTGTTCAATATATATTGAGTTGCTAAAGTATGATTAAAATTTGATCATCGAATCTGTTAACAAATATGACAAATTTTACTGTAAAATCTTTTGTCGAACGCCGTTCGAATGTTGCTAGTATTTTCTTCTCTGATCAACGTTTCAGAAACCTGAACTGATTTGAAACTGCTTTTAACTAATCAGTTCTGTTAGTTGAACAATATTTTGATGAGCCTTTCAGAAACCGGTGTGTATCGTTCATTTTTACATTTCAGAGTGTATTTGATGGTTAGTTTATTCACATTTAAAAAGTAAGTCTGTTAACTAATAAGATATATTTGAGCCTATCAGACTATAGGATATCACTTTAGCTTGCCTTTCTTGCACCTAAACACGAAAAATGTAGAATGGAGTGCGTGCATTGGAATTAAATAAGCTAACTTATTGTACGGATAGATTTTAGTTACATACATGGCACTCTATAAATATATATGTATAATTGTATTTAAATAGAAAATATTAAGTTTTTTTTTACTATAAGAGGAAGGGGAGAAGGGTGCTGAGAAAACCTCTTGACCCTCATGCCATCAAGGTTTCTGTTTTAGTAATACATAATAAAACAAAGCAGCAATATTCTTTTAGTAAATAAAGCAATTTAGAGGTTTTTCAAAACTTCAGATCATCAATTCCAATACTAGACGTATCTGCACCGTACGGAACTACTCGATCACCGAGATAATTTAACAGCAAAGCCAAATTTAACGGAATAGTACATATGTATATAAACATTTAATTTCACTTTGGAGAATTTCCGACATTTTCCAGGAATATATCTCTGCAATTCTCCAAATCCAATTTATTACAAAACTCTTTCCACGCGCTTTCCTGTCCGTGTGACCTGAATGTTCACTAATGGCCGCCAATGATAAAAACAATACCTACACACTTCTCACGTTATTAAAATAGTTCTACGTAGAGTTCGTATTATCGGCAGATACGACTGGCTGTTGTCAACATGGATAGCTAATATTCAAATAGATAAATCAAGTGTCTAGTCTTGCTGGCTTTTTGCACGGGGAAGATTGATGGCAATTTTTTTGCAAAAATTCCAATAGATGTTGATCGTTGGCTATTACATAGGCAAGGCCTTTGTACGAATGATAATACGGTCCGAGAGTGGGCCGTGATCGCAGAGCCGAGATATGTTCCACTTGAAAAGTAGCTTGGTCACGTCCGCAGTTCGTTTCTCAGCTCCAAGCGGTAAACAATGAGATATATAGATACACACCAAAGTATTATATCGATATGAACCATCGATCATTTCCTCAAATCACGACCTGATATGTAATCGTGTTATTGTTCTGATACCATGATCCATGCTATTTGTTTTCTAGAATAAAAGTAATGTTAACCGAAATTGATGCTCTGTGGTAGCTAAAGTTACATGATTACATTATTTTGAAAGCTAAATATTGCGTGACTGAAATCTGAAACTTGTGTTAGTTGCGGAATAACGTATTCAACATTGCGGATACGAAATATAGAGCCTAATAATTTTATGAAATATACTTACATTATATTGTCCAACGTAAATCTGCTCATTTTTGTTTCAATTTACAATTCAACCGATTATAATATTTTGAGATTTACAAATACTAACATACCATGTAGTATGTTTAAAAAAACCCGGACAAGTGCGATTCTGACTCCCGCACCGAGGATTCCGTAAGCAAACAAATTTGTATGTAGATAGTACGTCTATCTCCGGTATCAATTATTTATCAATGAGTTTGCCCGTCTTTTCCGAAAGACAAATTTAACTTTGCAGTTCTAAAAGTACTCTTCCATACATCGATTTACGACAAAGTCAACTGTTCAACCGCAAAATATATTGGTAATCAGAAAAACTATTTTTTATGTGATATAACAACAAATTAACAGCTTTACGATTTTTACCGTTACTTGTGATGTCATTAGGATGTTGTTAAAATGTAAGGCTTAAATGGCCGTATATTTCAATTGCGTTGACTTAGAACCTTGATGTTTTTACAGCTTCAGGGACCGCAGACAGTAGTATTTAATATTAATTTCAACTTGATGCGTCCACGGGTTCCTGAAAAAAGGGTTCCGGACAACAAAGTGATCCTATAAGGGTTCCTTTTTGCATTTTAAGGAACGGAACCCTAAAAACAATATATCTTTAAATGTTACAGTGATATGGTTTAATGTATGAAGATGTGATATATGCATATTTTTCCATTTGCGTAAGCACTCAGTGTAACGGGTTCGATTCCAATACAGAGAAGTATCTTAGTGTGATCGATGAATCAAACAAAGTTAACTTGACAAAGAAAAATGAAGTTTGAAAAGTGATAAGCCTTTGTTTATAGTATTCCTATGAAAAAACCTCTAAAAGTCTTAGTAGATTTTTTTTAACTCTCGCATAACTACATCTATTAGGTACTGATTTTAGTTTGGAGATATCACACTCCTTTTATTAGTTTATTATGGATAATTTAAGTAAAGATCTCTGCAAGCTTATGAACATAATAATATATTTTATACAATTACAAAAATCAATATCATGCTTAATTTTAAACGTAAAACTTTATTTTGTAAATCACATCGGCTGCAAACAGGCATACGACCAGCCTGCCGGTAATAGGTTACTATAGCGTATGGACGCTTGAAATTCCAGAGGATGTATGGTTATATTTATATTGCATGCAATACTTGGATAACATAGGAATTAAACATTATCATTATTAGATAGTTTACCATGGAACGCTGAGCCCTCTTCGGAGGTGGGCGTTAATAACTGCGACACAATTCTCACTAGAGCGGTTATTTTCGTACACATGTCTATTGTTTTTTTGTTCTAATAAAACTATTAATAATTAACTTACACATAAATTACATAATTAGAATACATCCATAGATGTCCAAATGTAAACTATAAAAATGCCCACTAATGTAATCGTAACTTAGGTGTTCAGAATTCAGATGTTTTTTTATATTCCTCGTATCGTATTTTCTGACTAGTTTTTAATGATCCTGCGACGCCGTTAGTATCTTCTGCGCTCTGGGACACTTAATCAGGAACAAAACCAAATTATTTTAGATGCGATGATGCAAGCGAAGCATATGCCATATGATTGCAAAATATATTCGCCTATGATTACAAAGGAAAGGGTGAATATTCCTTCTCCACTCGCTTCAATATACTTAATAAATCTTCTCTAAATAGAATTTTAGTTTTTCATTATCTAGGATTAGAATATACACATTCATATCACTAGTTCCATTAAAACATTCCGCTTATATTCAGAAACAATTTCACAAACAATTAAACATCAAACGCTCGCTACACAGGGTAACTGTGCACGGTACATCTGTTTTAAATCCTTTACCAAGTTAATATTAATTTAAAGTATATCTTGTTGCAGGTGCGAGAGTATTGAACGGACTCTTCTAAGAGAGACATTAACAGTGTGCGCGAGTGAGTCTTCTAGGTACTAGTCATAATAAGTGCCTGAATATATTACGTTAGACATCAAAAACGAACAAGTCTGACAGTATAGTGTAGTGGACTGATCGTTTGTGTTGAATTCTCTTGTGAACTGTACTCGTATTGAAGTGAAGGCTAGTGTTTTTTTTCTTCAAAGCGCTTCGGTGGTCTACGATTATGATTTAAAGGTAAGTTTTGCTTAAACATTTAGTTGCATGGACAAGAGTTCGCTACCAGAGCGGCAGGCTTAATTAAGTTTTGTTTTGTGTGAGAACTGAAGTGAACTTGAACATTCATTTCTTACTTAAATTTGGCCCTTATGTTGTGTGCTATCGGGACATATATCGGGTTTTCTTTTTAGCTATTTTGCAGTGGCAGCATGGAGGCTTTAATTGATCCCGTTAGAGAGCTTTATATTACGTGGGAACGAAAAAAAATTTACTAAATACTACTACTTACTAAATGTACTGTAAAGTTTTGATCGTTCAGAATAGAAAAATGGTTCCTCTCTGATGACCCTTGAAAGTACGTTCACTCAACATGTTTAGGTATATTATATGTGAACGTGCAAGGGCACAACTATATCATTGCAAGTGCATTACTACTATGGCTTACATGGTTAATCAACGAGCTAAACTGAGTGATTATTATGAACGTGTAGTCAATCTGCCGACCAAAGGAAAGGTGATGTTCAATAACTTGTTTTTTCAAATTTTGTTTCACTTCGACACTTTTAAGAGCGGGACTGAAATCGATTTGTTGGAATGTCAACATATTGACGATGGACCAACTGTAAGATGTTATATTATAAAAGTCTTTTCATATCTTTAGACTATTGCTACATCAAAATTCACAGAAATGCGCTCTTTTTCCTTTAAAATATTTGTGCGATACGAGCCGTCAGTCATAAAAATTGATGAATGGTCACAAAGATTTATCATAAACCCGAAAATAAACATTACTTAGGTGCAGTCAGGATTTTAATCAAAATACCCATCAATTTTCCTAAAACTGGGTCACAATTTAATTTAGAATTTAGTTATTGGCAACAAAAAGAAGAAATAACTTGTCTGTCCTGAAACGAGAAGACGTTCGAGTAAAATGTTTAAAGAAACACTGTTTGAACAAATATTTAGTCTATGATAATTTAATATTTTAATTTCCTTGTTTATCTGTTGTAGAATCAGATCGAATGGTTACAACTATTATAACATTGGCGTTGGGCCAACTGTCGCGACAATAGCCATGGCCTTTCTAGAGGTTGATTGTATCAGTCTAAAGATAGTGTGAGCTGTAATTATGACTATAATAAAATCACCCATCGGTTACTGCATAAATATCATTCTCAAAGGTATTCAAACTGTACGTTGTTTTAGTGTAAACAGTTGACTCTCTTTAATATTTCGTTTCATACACCGTTATATTCTTCGCACAACATTTTATCTGTCTTCTTTTATTTTTAAGCATTTAAGTGGTACATTCGACTGGTGACGATAATAAAAAGGTCAAGCACTCGCCCTAAATAGTATAATGACAATCAGTTGAAGAAATACCGGAGAAGTATCTTTGGAGTGATAGGATAAGACAATATCGTCGTTTTCCTAAATGTAACCTAAATTAAATCCTATGTTTAATCATGAAGAGCTATACTACATGTAGCCAACCATATATCGGTTACTTCTATTATACTCACCGACCAAACAATGAAATTGTTGTTCACGTTATTCAGATTACTCCCAAATTATATGAAAAATGAAACCTTATTTACTATTTTTACTAAAACCCCATTTTAAAGCCACATCGGAGTATTACCTTAGTTAATCGCTGAAGCATCATTAGCAAGCATGAAGCTACGGGTTCAAGTTAACTTATCCAACCGTACCATTAACACAAACGTTTACATTGGTTTACAAGAGTACTAAAAGGTGTAACTGTGTGTACTTACGCTGTACCAGTAGACTTACCATCCTTAAAAAAGACAAAATACAAAAACCTTATTATTGTTTAAGTGCTTAGTGCCACCTCGACCATTTCTGGTCTTTTGTAGCGCTACAAAAACCTAAATAACGCATCACAAAATGTGAAACATCATGACCTTAAAAGCGTTTTTTTCTTTTCTATCAACACAATATTAATTAAAAAAACAATCCCAATAAAATAGTATATAAGTGTCGGTGTTAAATAAAGCACAATAACGTAAACTTAATAAAAACTTAGTAATAATGTACTTACCCCTTAATTTGAAATGCATGTTACTTCGCTATTAACATGCTTTATCAGATTACCTAGCTTAGAACGGTAGTTTATAACACAATAAGCGTATGCATTGAGGTTTTATCAAATGGTAAAATACAGAGTAATGCTAGATATTTCCGCCACTTGTACCTATTCGATCACTATCATTTAGGTAGAAAGTTTTTTTAATGTAGCAATAGTAAGTAAGTAGCTCATATTTCTAATCTTTGCACTCTAAAACTACTTAATTGTGGATAAATTGTATAATCCTACTAATTTTATAAACGTGAAGGTTTGTGAGGATGAGAGAATGTTTTTTGCTCTTTCACGCAAAAAATACTAAACCGATTGCTTTGAAACTTGGTACGTAGATAGCTGGACACCTAGATTAACACATAGGCTGCTTTTTATTCCGATATTTCTACGGCATCGAGACTTACACGGGTAAAACCGCGGGGCGCAGCTAGTAAACAGTAAAAATAGCATAGCTTAGTTTTTTAAGCTGGGTTCTTTTGTTACTTAACAATCGACTCTTTCACAAATTTTATCTAAGTGTAGTATCCCTGTGGATTTAGCAGTAATGCTCGTAAGTAGTTTTGTGCCAAATCACTAAGAAAATTACAAGTATGTCACCTTTCAGTCCTTCCGCCATAATTCAGGGAAGTGACTATCGTTCACAAGTCGACAAGCGTGTTGCAATCCATTTATCATCTATAGCTGTCTGCGTATACGTTACTTCCACGCCGCGTTCAACAAAGCGATTGGATTATAAATTAAAGTAGGCGTAAGTAACTAAGTCATCCCATGTAGTGTCGTAGTATAATAGGAAAACTAGACGTCCACGATCAAACCGACTGACATGTAATTGGATTCCTACTCTCTCCTTTGGAATATGATTTTATAACAATTCTGAAACATATTTTTGTTTCGTATCCTCTTTCTTGTCTAGTATTTTAATTTTTTTTTTTTTCTAAAGATGGGTCCCTACAGTAGATACAATAAAACGAAGTAAATAAAAACTGTCTGATCACTATTATAAATCTTCAATCGTTATCCCTTATAAAGTATTTTCTGAAGAATATATTATTTCTAAAATTAACATGAAAGGTTGGTATTTAATTGTTAACATACATCCATTAAGGATGCATTTAGATGAAATTAACAATTTACATTTGTATACATAAACTTATATATAAGCATTGATTGTAATATAAGTAATAGTTAGCATGTTACAGACATAATACAAATGCAAAAATTATTTATTATTTGGCTGGCCTGTTCGTCTAGTGGTTAGTGACCCTGAATGTTGAACCAAAGGTCGTGGGTTCGATTCCCACCCAGGACAAATAATTGTGTGATGAGCTTGACCATTTGTTCTGTGTCTGGGTGTAATTTATCTATAATATGTATGTATTTAGATATATATAAGTATGTTTATCAACAGTCTGGTAACCATAATACAGGCTCTGCCTAGTTTGGGATCAGACGGCCGTGTGTGACATGTGTGAAGTAATTATTATTATTATTTACTTGATAGTAGTACATAAATTTTTATTTACATATCGCGCCGTTGATGGATACTATTTCACATCAAGAGAAGACTAATGTCTGTATAAAATATGTAAATTGGCATTTCATGCTCCTTTCTTGTTGTTGTTTTTCAATAGGTACTGTCTTCCCTACATTCGTGATTTTGCGTGCTTTGCGGTTCGGTCTCGTCGGAGCCAAAATCGTGCACATCATTTATAAACAGCTGAGTTGACAGTGTTTACTAGAGTGCTGACAAATGATACGTTAAAGATTTGGCAATCGTTTACTCTCAGTTCATCGGCAATATGCAACCTTTTGGTTATGTCATGCTTGTATGTCACTAAGAATATAGTAATTGGAACAACTTAAGCGTTTACAATAAATACTTACAGATGTTCAAATCTCCATTTCATTAAGTCAGACGATTCTCTTTTTTACCTACAGTTTTAAAAACTGATCGGTACTGTAGCACTCGCTAATGAGCAGAGACCATTTTACCCGAGAAAGTGGTGTGTTTTTTACTGGAGATTGTAAATTGTACTGTGATATCTGCAAACAAATATTGATTGGTGCGACTTCTAAATACTACATTAACTTTATATAAATATTTTACTAGCTACCTGGCCACGCGTTGCTGTGGTTAATTAGTTTGCATTTTAGTGCAATAAAAAAGTGACTATAAATGGAGATAAAAACTATCCTATCTCTCAAGATGCACCAAACTGCACACAGTGTGCAAAATTTCTTTAAAATTGGTTCATTAGTTTATGAGTTCATCGCGAACAAAAAACATGACATCTTTCGATGAGGTGCCAATCCACTAGGTTGGTCGATGTCAGAACTCCAAATCGCCTTTCTTGTTTTCTGTTTTTTTATCATTTTTTTAAATACAATTCAAATAAATCTATAAGCGACTTAGCTATCTTATCACATCCCACAACATCATTCATGCCGAAGAGGTCGGTATGCTACACTGTTGTTTTTAAAACTTAACTTAACTTGTCTGAAGTTAGTAGTAATGGAGGTCAGAAAAATAAACTACTTTTCAATAATCGCGTTCATTTTGTTGATAAATACACTCGAAACCTATCAGAGGACTCACATTCGCAAGGAACTTAAGTTCTATTGTCAGCTCTTCTTTCGTTATTCTTCTTACTTTTTATTTTCTCTACTTCTGTTATTTGTAACATTCTTTGTTAGACTGCTTTTATAGTTTTATTTATTTTGCATAGTTTTTATAAAACGAATGTCGTTTTTAAATAATTATCACGTCATAAAGATATAATAAGATGGATTATAATTTCTTTGTGTTAGTCATAAGGGTGTTAGTCAACCTTAAAATACGTGCAGAACAAAAACCTTCCAATTATATTGAATTCCAATATCCGCCCGAATACATTCGAATAGTTATCCAAACATTGACGATAAATGAATAACAAATCTATTTGAATTTCGATACGAATGTTTAAATAACACTCAATTGCCTTCGTTTTACGTAATTTAAAAACTTTTTATTTCAGCTATTTGTGTTGACAGTTTAAAAAACAAACCACTGTCTACTATCACGGATTACTGAGTGCCACTACGCTTACCAATAGCACCTAATCCATATATATAAAAATCAATGCCACTTTTCGTTGTAATTTTATAACTCAAGAACGGGCTCACCTATCCAAACCAAATGTTTAGGCTTTGTTCGGACTATTTAGTAGATGGTTTATGTGAAGTTTGCACAAAAAAGAAAACTTAACGAGGGACTTACGCCGGTGAAACCGCGGGGCGCAGCTAGTATGTTATAATAATTATGGTAATCGCAGTTTTAGTTTTTACTAACTTTTCATTCAATAAATTTTTTTCCGTATTTTTTTTTAAAGGTTTCTTGTAACGTGGGTCACACATTACTAGTAATCTCGTTAACCTCTCCAGCTAAGCTTAACGCTTGTGTTAGAAGTGGGTTCACAACGGTAGTGCACTGGGTGGGGTTCGAACCGGCAACCACTTTATCGTAAGTCCGATGCCTTAGCTATTATGCTACCGCCGGCCGCTTAAATTTATTATTATTTATTTTCTTCTCTTTTTGACAGTTGCTTGAGAACTTAACAGTGAAATTACACTTGAAAACGCACTGTAAAAAAAATATACATTATCTATTTACATTTTTTTAAATACTATTTATAACCATTGGTAGATATTATGTTATTCTACAAGTAGTTTTTTTTTTACATGATGAAATGATTTTTTTTTTTACACGCAATAAAAATAATTAAGTACATTGTACGTAGTAATGTAAACAATTTTCAGGTTTGTACTGTATATTCAAAAATCAATATTAACTATTTCTATATCACTATATTTAATTATTGTAAAAATATTTTATAAATTTTACAATAAATTACTTCAAAATGATTGAAATTCAAGTTTAAACTTATAAGTGAAAGGTGATACACACTAGATTTGTCATTTGAGTCCTTTAATTACAAAGGACTCAAGGGACTTAATAATCAGTTCTTATGTGTCATATATTAAACGTGGGTAATATAATTTGTTTTGTTTGTTTTGTAAACAAGTACAACATTTGTAATCGATTAAAACTTCCTCTTAAATAAAATTGATTGTTATTTTTAATAACCAAACAAGGTTATAATAATGAACTGAAATAAAAAATTGTTTTTATTACAATTTACTATTAATAAAAAAATATGTTAATATTTTTTTTTATTTTTTTAATAATAGTACTCTACCAGACCATTGTCTGGTAGAGACTTCACCCTACCATTTCGTATCGATCTGACAAAGGACAGGCACAGTAGGTCTTTTGGGCTGTGAGAAAGAATATCATCTCAAAAATCATTGCTAAGGTTCGGAGGGTTCCACCATTAGCGAATCCATTTAAAGCCGCCGGCTAACCCTAACCCTGCCTTCTCCAGGAGCTTTAAGCACGAAAAATAACCGACCAGGACACTGTCATTATCCAGTTGGTTATATGATGATGATATGAGAAGGTAACAGACACATTTGTGAATGAGAAAAACGCAAATATATAATTAATCACTCAAAAAGAATCTGGTTCAAAAGTTTTAAATCGGTTAGGTTGCAAAATGTTAAACAATTTAATAAAGTTTAAATAGGAACCTTAACCTATAAAAAAACAAGCATCTAGCTCTCAATTAAAAATCTAACTAATCTAAACCTACTAAAATGTAACGCCTGTAGCAATTCTTCAGAATCGTAAACGCACAAAACCGCCAAAAGTCACTTAACATAATATCAAATGTTACAATATACAAAGTAATACAAAACGTAATTTCCCCTTTACCAACATGTTTAATTATTAATGTTCAATATTACTGAAATAATATGGAAAATAATAGCGCTTCAATGCCTCGCAATTGGAATGAATGTTATTGAGAAACACAATGGTTGACAAAATTTCGGGTACTGCAAATTTGAAGAATTACGAGAATTGTTAGCAATATTGCTTTTAATATTTGTTTTAAATGACACAAGCAAAGCGTCTGCATACCTGACTCAAACAAATGCATTACAAATTGTATTACATTGTAGTACAATTTATTGTAATTAGTGATTGTTAAGGAAATTAATAGTATGTGCGTAATTTTGAATCAAATGGAAATAATAATGGTAAAGTTTTATTTTTAATGTTTTTGTGTTTAAATCTATGTCCTGCGAGCGAACAATGACACACATCCATTGTAATCGCACCCACAGGACAGGCTTGCCTAGTGTGGGGCCACAGTAAAACACAGAACGTTGTTATACTATTTGGGAATAAACTAATTTTTATTTATTTTATAAATATAAGAGAACTTCTGTTCATAGCCCAGGTTCGTATGTCATAAAATATGAAATAGCAGAATAAAAACTGTCGTGAGCGGTATTCATACTTATTAAAGATATTACGGTTTTACTCAATTGCCAGTTGGTATATTTGTCTTAGTGGCCTCTCCAACCACAGGACATATTGTACATACGGGTACGCGACCGCGGCCTCTTCGAGCTATAGCAGTCTCAGTCTCGTTCCTCACGAAAGACCTGAGGTATCCCCTACCCTAGGCTCCTTACCCTACCCAGTTTATTTATGATAATATAATTTGTTCCTTTTTTCCCGTCTTAAAACGAAAATATTACCAAGGAGGGTTGGCGTCAGGCAGACGACTGGCCATTATAAGAATCAGCCAAAACCTTGTGCAGTGTGAAAACATATTGCCCCCAGTGAAATTGGGGCAAGGGTAGGTAGATGATGAGAAGATGATGACTGACGGTTTTACTCACGTGAGTATTTTGAGGGTGCCCGACTAACTTCGGACCTGATGGGGGACCCTTTATCAACGGGTGAACCGACCTTCCGCGTCGGAGTCTGTCTTACATCTTACCCTGTACTTTAATAAATATAAAATATCATTCGATTGTATGACATCTTCTTTAACACGACCCAGCCAGGCTGAACTGGCTCAAGGTAATGTAATCTATTCAGTGTAATATGCATATCAGTATTAATGATATGCTTTATTTGATCTCCACGATAAACACCTCAATCTGTTATTAAGGTGTATGCTAGTCTATGCGACACTGTCTTATTTCGACGCTAAATCACTAAAGTACATAATGAAAGATGAAATAAAATAAGTTAAACATAAACATCATACTTCTTTCAAACTGCATGACAGTTTGTTATCAGGTACGGTAAGTAAGTATATTAGTTAGAAACAGTCTAATTTCTTTTTATTTTTATTTGTATAAAATGTACGTTATATTTTATTGTATATCCGAACAAATTATTACACGAAACGTAATCAATCACAACAATTTTCAATTGTGTTCGTGAAACACATAATAACGTTAGTATTGTAAGTTAGAATCGGCGGGCGCGCCCCGTTTCAATCATAGTCAGGAAATGAAAAGTAATTCCTATTATGGCACCTAAAGCTCAACGTCCTTACCTATAAAAGTCTACAAGTGTGTTGTTGAAATATTAAACGAGTTTCTAACATACATTTGTTGTGTATAACATACATGTTGAGTGGGAGAATTGTTATTTGTAGGACGTAGACTCCTTGCTAAAAATGTTTGTTTAAAAAGTACCCATTGGCACTTTTATAATCTCTATAATAAGAGAAGATGTTCTTGTGTTTTTTATCAATGCATAGCAGAAAAATAACTTTACTGGATTAAATCAAAAGGAGTTGCTTTTTAATCTTTTCACTATGGTGACAAGTCAGTGGTGTTAAGGAGATGTACACCCTCGACGTTTACATATTGAAGAAGTCTTGGTTCATGAGCTTTTTCCGTGTTCTTCTGTTCGAATTTCATAATATAGATTATATATAAATATATATGAATACCTATTTTTCTTTTTTAATATACCAGGGGCATCCACTACACTCTGAAGTAACTACTAGTCTAGTTATGACTATTTCGAAAACTATGTACGATTTTTGACATGGATTTCCATCGAAAATTGCGTCAAGTCCATTTTTATGCTATATATTTGGGTGTTTTTTTTTTATATACTATTCCATAATTGTTAATGAACACTGGTTTATAATTAAGTTTTGGTTGCTAAAATCAACGTGAGGCAATTTTTCCTCTTTCAGTTCACTATTGTTTTTTAAGGATTTCACTGTTTATTTTTTAAGATTTTGTTCTATTGAGTTGTTGATTCTGCATACCGGACCACTGCAATAACATATTTTTTTAAAACCAATCTGGTAGGCAGGAATAACTTACTTTCCTTTAATGGTTTAATGATCAGCTTTAAACGCCTTAAGTGATTTTTAAATGATTTTGATCACTGTTGCCACCGCTCCGCCAGTGTGCCCGCGCCGTCGCCGCCGCGAAAAGACAAGGGAGAGTTGAGGGAGAGGAGAGATATCGAATTAAAACGAATAAGCGAGATTTTGTATCATTACGAATCAGTACCAAGTACAGACAAGCTCTCTTGATAGCAAGACGCATTATACGGCAGGTACACGTTGATCCAAGCAAAGTAGCTTCGTCGTCATCACAACCGAAACAAACTTTTGGTCTTAATTTAACATTAATTTAAGTTAAATTAAATTAATAAAGGTTGTTTAAAAAATGAAGACCATTGATACCTACCAGGTAGTCTAAGTAGATTACCTAGTTTTCAAATCTGTGATTTTGCATGATTCTCAGGAAGCTACAACTATTTTAACTTGCGATAGGTAGAAGAATACATTCGTGGCTACCTTCCGCTTCAGAGCGGCTGCCTCAAAAGTCGGTATAGTCATCATGCTGTTCAACCTCCGATAGGAGCGGAACCTATAGAAGGAGCTGGGTAATGATGCACGCATATAAAATGCAAACCTACACGAAAAATATGTATGTGATTCAAAATCTCTTTATGATTATTATAAAACTTTTATTTATTTTGCCTTAGGAATATTAAATTATTTGAATACAGTATTGTTATGAGAATGGGTATGGGATTAGAAAATTTACCAATTTATAACAAAATAGACACAATTTATTTAAATAATTAACAATTAACACTATTACAAGTCACAGTTACAATTCTCACTATTTCCAACCACTATTCACTTTTACTATTCGCTATACTTCGCACTTGTTAACTCGCAGTATCGCTCAACTAGAACTGAGTATCTACGAGTATACCGCCATGCAACTTCTTTATATAGTTTCAAAAATATCTCATAGAAAGTTCTTGAAAGTTCCTAAAACCTCTCGTACTATCTAGTTGACTCGACTGCTGTTCGAACTGCTAGAACTCAGTAGAACACTCTTATTGATAGATTATTATTATTAAAAGTGTGTGCCGTGCGTCTCAATTTATGTTTAAGTTTTTTGATATAGCTGATATTAATAAAAACTAAGAAAAAAGTAGTGATTGTAAGTAGTGAGTGAAAACATCTGATTAGTGTGTATTTAATTTGTTATTTCCTGTAATTTCAACAAAAAATGCTTCATATGGTGTACTTTCCAGGTGTGGACATCTTGATAATTTGGGCAACATTCTCATATTAGGTACTATTATGATATTTACATAATTTATTGATGAAAATAGTTTTTTTATGAAAACATATTTTAATTCAGCTGTGCAGGCTTTTTCATAAGTACCTTACGTTACGTTAGCTTTAAAATAAAATGTAATACGAGTAGGAAGAAATAATTACGAGGATCTCTCGTACTCTGTAGTAGAATTCAGAGCAACCATAACAGAAAATGTTGGCAGGATTCCACTGATTACATTCGAATGTTAGTAAAATACCAAATTAGTATAAAACCTTTTCGAAGATAGTTTGGAACATCATCCTCCGCGCCTTTTCCCAACTAAGTTAGGGTCGGCTTTCAGTCTAACTACGATACCGCTGAACTTTGATATTTTACGTGAAGCGACTGCCATCAGATATCCACAACCCAAGTACTAAGCGATATCGAAGTTCTGTAGTTAGACCAGGTTATCGGACTTTTTAGGGCTCCAACTACCCATAACGAATGTCACAGATGTTTGTAGGGCACCCGGGACCGACGATTTAACGTGCTCACCGAGCCACGGAGGGGTCTCAATGTGTTAAGAAACGTCACCCATCCTAGACTGACCTGCCTAGTATTACTTAACTTTGTAATGTGCTAACCTACTCGGTTACCACTTAGCCACGAGCCCTTAAGATAGTTTGGAACGTGACTATAAAATAATAACAACGTGATTGTAACAATTCCATTGCAAGAATTTTTCTTACGGGTAACTGCAAAAGTTTGAACAAACAGTCCTTAAGAATACGCATAACAATGCTTATAGTACTTGAGTCAGAACAAAGTGAATGTTTTCAAAAGACAGCCGTTCAATTTCGTATGTATTTGATATGTATTACATACAGATCTATTTTATATGTACGATGTGTTTGAGTATAGTCTTTAGGTTATATTGAAACTATTTTGTTTTGAAATTTGTCTAGGAAAAGTATAATTTAGGAAGTAAATAGAACATGATATTAGGTACATACTATGGACATACATTTAGTAACATTTCTTCCATACGGATGTAGCAGAGAATTCAGTTTGACGGTAAAAAAGAATTAAAATACTGGAAATAATTTTAAGTTATTTTAGAATGAAGATGTTTATTTCGTCTTTAATCTCTATTATTCTCTTTTATTTCATTTTTGTAAGTTCCATTTCAAGTTCCTCAACACCGTACCGTATTCATAGTTTTAAGAGTCCTATCTAGTCCTATAGTGTAACTACTCGTCGTCAAGCACGGCTATGCTCGTTTGAAACTATAGTGTTGTGAATATTGTAGGCTCTGAGTTTAAATCTTAGTCGCTGACTGATGAATTTCCTACCTAAAACTATAGGTACATGAAATAAGTAAATTTACATACTTCTTAAATAAGAAGTGTAAATTCATCAAAGAGTACCTAAAGATCAAGATCACAGGAGAAGAAGGCGTCACAACGCCCACTTCTCCTGTGATCTTGAGCATAAATGTCATGTTATTTTATTCATGTCATTTCAGGCAGTATTTTATTTTCTGATAAACTTTAAGTTGAACTTTATGTGCCTATAATTTTATTCGTTTGTTGTCGTCCTTTATTAGAATACAATATTTTCTTAAAAGAGTATGTTGTGTAGATGACGTCCCATGCTGAGGAGATGATAATAATGCAGATGACAGAGAACTTTCGTAGGTTTCGAAAGTTTCTAAGAAAAAAGATATTGCAGTGGAGAAATAAGATAGATATATTCCAGCTTTATTTGTACTCAAGATTCGTAACGGCTACTTTAATTTAACCAAACTTTGTCTAGGCTGCGTAACTTTAGGGTGTTAGCTATAAATGTACAATGTGCAGCGGTGTCCCAAAGGTGTGAAATACTGAGCTCAGTAACCCTCGTAAACTTTACGTTGATGTTTCAGCTGAATTATGACTTAACCGAAACCCGCCATTAGTTCGTGGCTTACACTCTAATAAACCTATGTGTGTGTACATAATATACTCGTATAATGTATTCATATTATGTTGCTATGTTAGACTAATACATACACTCACGCCCAAATCCCCGAAGGGGTAGGTAGAGGCGTATTAAATAATTACATTTTGCCAACTATAACCTTACTAATATTATAAATGTGAAAGTTTGTGAGGATATATGGATGTATGGATGTTTGTTACTCTTTCATGAAAAACTACTAAAACGTTTGCGATGAAACTTGGTAGGTAGATAGCTGAGGTCCTGGATTAAGACATAGGCTACTATTTATATCAATATTCTCACGGGATCGAGGTGAAACCGTAGGGCGCAGCAAGTTTAATAATAATAACTTGACACATCTCACACACGGCCGTCTGATTCCAAACTAGGCAGAACCTGTACTATGGTAACCAGACTGCTCGTGCTCATCACTCAATTATTTGGGCGTACTGCCTTTTGGGCAAAACAATGAAAGCATTGCTTAACTGCCGGTTTTCTGTGAAGCCGTGGTATCACTCCGGTCGAGCCGGCCCATACGTGCCGAAGCATGGCTCTCCCACAGATGTTTATTCTATTTGGTTAATTATTATGACCAAAAAGTGATTGAACAGAAATGACTCTAGGTTTCATTACAAAACCTATCTTACCTCCTTACGTATCCATATCAACTTGTATTTCCTTTTGCTTCCTAAAATAAAAGTCAACTCGGAAGGACCCCGATTTCATCGTTGTAGAAAATAGCCTTGAAAAAACAATTTAGCTTGAGCGCCAGTGATGAGCGTATTGTAGTATATAAAAATATTTAACTGATGCAAAATAGGATTTTTTACACGTATTACTAAGAAATCTGACGGACACAAAAGAATGAAAGCTAGAACAATTAATTAAAATCATTTTCTAATCGCTTTAATTCATTCTGTAAAAAGTTATTTAATTACTTGTTAATGATGATTATACCGCAACATCGAGTTGTGTAAATGCATATTCATGACTTGTACTGGGCATTTAGCATTCAGAACATCTTTCCCCAATTTTATCGGTTCAGTGTGACAGGTGCCAGATCGACCGTGTTCCGAATATTGCCTTTATAAATATCTAATGAAAAAAAACAAATCTCTCTGACCTGATTTTCAACTAGCAACTTGAATTTTTACTTACATTTTACTAACCGCAACGGTGGGTGAACATTTATATTTAAGTATCTATAGATGTTTTGTTGAGTAATGGATATTGCTTGCATTCTGTGTTGCAAGCCTAGCGATTCAAAACGACCTCTTTAGTTGATTGGATTTTCAGTTTAGTATTCTATCGTGAAGTAAAATACAATATAAAATCTCGTGTCAACTTATGATAACGTAGAAATAGCTTTAGGATCGGCTATGGGGTCGGTTTTAGGGAACATTTCATTGCTACGGCGCGCGTAACTCGTAGCCGTAGCTCGTAGCGGTGTGTTATCTGACGACACGCGTGACGTAATCCCCCTTTACCCATCGTGCGTCACACTCCGTCCTCTCGACACGCAAATCATTGGCCAAAATAAACTGGATAAAAATGTAGCATCTCGCACATGTTCGACGCCCTAACTTAAAGCTACAATTTAGTATACGTGCTGTGCCATATTAATTATACACGACATTTAGGCTGCGATTTTACTTTGTGCTTACTCAGCGGCGACACCCGGGTCTAAGGCTATAAAAGAAACTTAAATGTTTTAAAGTCGATGTAACCCAAACATTAAAATCTAGTAATACGTAAATATAGTAATTGCGTTTAAGGACATTAGGAAACAGTATCATCATTGTTTAATTATTACTTTGGAATGCATTTCTGTAGCTATTCGCTATCAGGTGTTTTTTTATGGAAACGTTTATTGAATCGTTTTTTTCTCATAATTCTGTTGACTGAGCACAAAAAATAATGTAACGTCTTAAGATTTATACGGCGATGTCTGAAATACATTGTTCCTGGGTTATAAATCATATTCTGACATTTAAAATGAATGTGATATCTTCAGTCTAAAGAATTTGAACAATATATGATTATTAATTTTGCGGTTTCAAGGATTTACACACTGGGAGAGCCATGCTTCGGCACGTATGGGCCGGCTCGACCGGAGTGATACCACGGCCTCACAGAAAATCAACAGTGAAGCAATAATTGCATTGCTTTTCGCCGAGTGGGTGAGATTACCGGTGGCCCTAACCCTTCCCTCTTCCTCTCCCCCTTCCTTGCCTTTTATTCACCCCTACTCCCGCTTTAAGGGCCGGCAACGCATTTGTGACTTTTGAGTTGCAGGTGCTCATGGGCGGCGGAGGTCATTTTCCATTAGGTGACCCGGCTGCTCGTTTGCCCCCTATACCATAAAAGAGAGGCGCTTCCTTAATTACTAGAGAGATGAATTGACCTTTGCGTTCCCCATGCTGTTATAAGAATTTGAAATTTTCGAAAGGGCACTTATACCTTTCTCTAAAATGTAACCGGTTAATATCATTTAAGATTATTATTGTTATATAAATATTTATTTTATAAGCCGATTTAAAATAGCGATATTAAAAAAAGATCGTTGTGGTTCTTTTTTTACAGTAACATATATTATTGTGTAGTTTGTAACACTAGTGGAAAAAAATATCAAGTTTTCCAAAAATATAGAAAATACATAATTTACTAAAGAGTTTGTATATGATTCTGGCATTTAGTGTAATGGCTAGAAATAAATAGTTGGGAATTGCAATAATAACCATTCTATATTTGAAATGTCGATCCCCGGATATTGTGGAATAGTCTGTGCGGAGTAAACCGTTTGTTGTTCCTATATTACAAACTACAGTTACGTTCCGTATATTGGCCACCGCTGAGCCACACATTCCTACTTGTGATCCATACTATTATAGTATTCACTCAATAGTTTAGATAATGTTAAACTTGCTGATTAGATTCTACGTTTTTCTCTTGCTCCGGTATTGTTAAGAGAATCGTGGGTCCCTTTTATAGTTTTAAATTGTCTTTGTATTCCTACTCATGTAAAAATAAATATTCTGTTTAAAATAGTTTTGGCGCCTAACAGAGACAATACCTTTATCATAGCGTTCCAAATATGTACTCAAGTAAACGAAAGGTGAAAGTTATATTTGTCTAAACATTAATAAACACGCTTCCTGAGTTCCCTTATTCAAAAGTAAATACATAATGGTTTTACGTCACCACAGAGACCGGTGGTGTGTCAAAGCCAGTTGTTTTGAGCCCGCAGGAAGTTATCACAGATTGTTTTAACGTCAGAATCGCGCGGCCGTGTACGCGCACGTACCACGTACGTCCATTGAAATAATTTCGTTTGAATATTACCTGCAAACACGAAACATGTTATCGTCAAGAACGTTTGCCAATAAAATACCTACTACCTATGAGTAATTGCTCGCACGATTATGTTAAATGTTTATATAGTATGTTATGATGTTAATTAAAATCTAATTTTATGTAAAAGCTTGCCATTACATTTCATTAAAAAAAGTTATTACTTTAGATGTAGTGTATGGTTAAATGTGAAATGTTAATCTGTTGATACTTTAATATATTTATCTCACCTCAAGCGTGTAAAAGTAAGCGTTCTGGTTATTCATGATATTAAGGTACATTTATATTAACAAGAGCGAAGCCGCGGGAAAAACTAGCTTTTATATTTTGGTGTAGATTTTGTCAATTAATTCAGGAACCGTATTCCTCCAGAACAATATTCTTTTTTCAGATGAAAGGCATCCTATGCCTTTTTCTGAAACCCTAACAATGTTTCTGCACGAATTTCATGATCATCGGTTGACTAATAAAGGAGTGAAAGCATAACTAACAAAAGAACAAACTCAATTTCATATTTGTTATATTAGTTAGGATTTGTTTTTTTTTAATTACTCTTAGGCTATCACACATAATATATTAATTTCCGCTTCTTGTCTTAGCACTGCTGCTTCATTACTGGAAATACTTACAAAAGCGTATATAAACTAGGCCTATCGTTGAGTGTGTATTTTATGTGTAGTTGTGTACTCCAGAGAGCTGGCATACAAAAGATGAGCGTTACCATTCATCGTGTTCATAGGAAATTATGCTCCCAACGAGGACAGCGATGTAAAGGAATGCGTGATATATAGAGAGAGAACTACTGGGGAACAGAAGATACGGATCCACGAACGCTTCCCACTACCCAGGGACCATAAAAGAACATACTATCTAAGAGTTACACATTAATGAACATGAACAGTTAGGGGTCGGTCGCTGTACAGGTCCGTAAGAAACATGGTTAAGGCAATCGAGACAAGCCCGAGACACTCATGTCAAGGCCTGTCACAGTACATCTGAATGAATCCGGACGTAGTGAGTTGAGGCTCACTACGTCCGGATTCATTCAGAGGTACTATGCCATGGTCTAGCTCTGACCTTCGCACTTCCAAATTTTAACCCTGGCCGTAATAGAAAAGAATGGTGCTTTTCAGAACTGCGTGGAAGAAAACCTTTTACAATAATCACTCAGATCGAATTCTGGTTCCGCTAAAACCTGATTACCTGGTCAGGGAAGATGGATTCTATAGAGGAAGAAGGTTTACTCTACTTCAAGTGGCCAGAAATTTTTCGATTACATTAACGTTTTGTCATGCCCTTGGCAGCGATGTTACTGAACGCTTCCATATGAAGCAAAAGTCAATATGTTATAAGTATGGAAACTGCGCACAGCAGCATACGTTCATAACGTTCTCAGTAAAAAGTAAAATGAAAGATTCACGACGTATATACATGCACACGTCTGAAAATGAAGCTAAAATAAAATGCGAAAAAGAACCACAAGGCCACATTTTATCCCGTATTGATTTCTCGATCAACGCGATTACCACTACATCCTTTTTTAACTTCAAACGTAAGTGGGTTTATCATTCATTGACGTATTTGTATTCTGCTCTCGTAGGTATCGGGTATCAAGTGCAAGTGTTTTATTCCATTGTGATGGAAATAGAGCCTCCCCTTCGCTCGATCGAACTTTTGTCGCCTCTTATTGTCACTTTGCATGATTATGTTGCGTATTACAGCGTCTCAGCTATTTAATGTTCACTCTATCAAAATCGTTCGCTGTCGATGGAAAAGAGTCTTTAGAGGCCTTGCTAATCTTTATTTACATTCAGATTTCCATTTAGAATATAAACGTTCTGCATGTCGTGCTTATGTTTCATAAAATTTATGTTATTTCTAGTTTGGTTTTATTTTAAGTTACGTTTTAATAAAATTATATACAATTTTAGAATAAGGCATCAAGAAAAATCTTTCGTGAGTGGTATTCATGTTTATCCCACTAATATTATAAATGTGAAAATTTGGATGGATGAATGGATGGATGTTTGTTACTCTTTCACGCAAAAATCACTGAACCGGTTGCGATGAAACTTGGTGTGTAGATAGCTGGGGACCTGGATTAACGCATAGGCTACTTGTACTACTTATCCCGATATTCCCACGGGATCGGGACTTACGCGGGTGAACTAGATAGATACTAATTTTGTAAAGTTGAAGAGTTCATTTGTTGTTTGTTTGTTTATTTGGTTGAACGCGCTAATCTCAGGAACTAATGGTTTGAATTGAAAAATGATTTTAGTGTTGGATAGCATATTTATCAACGAAGGCTGTAAGCTATATAAAATCACGCTACAACCAATAGGAACGGAACATCGATGAAAAATGTAGCAAAAACGGGAAAACTTTACAAATGCGGACATGGTTGCGCGGGTCAGCTAGTCACAATATACGTAGAAATATATAATAGGGAAAGATCCTAGGGAGCTTTCTAACAATAAAGGATTGGGAAATCAAAAAGTATTGACTCCACGATGCTGCTAAGAACGAGCTCAGATAGAGAAGTAAAGCTCGAAGAAGTGTGGTACTACGCGTAATACGAATAGTTTTTTGGGAAAAACACACAACCAGACTACAAGAGATACAAAATAATGTTGTACATAAGAATTTGGAACGTATGTATAATAACTTTAAATTATAAATTAAAAAAAAACCCCGACTCAAAATAATAAAAATAGTATGAACGGCCCTCTTGGATTTGAAATTTATCATAGTGTATAGTATTCTACTAGTTAAGCCCTTTCATTTGAAAACCATATTGAAGGAGTTGTGAAAAAAGTATGTAATCCGCCATTTTGTGGTGGCGGCCATCTTGGACCGATTTTCATCAAACATAGCTAAGAACACTCCCGACTAAATCACCTTTCAAAAAAAAACAAAATCAAAATCGGGTCATCCGTTCGGGAGCTACGATGCCACAGACAGACGCACACATGCACAGACACGTCAAACTTATAACACCCCGTCGTTTTTGCGTCGGAGGTTAAAACAGCACAAAAGAAAACAAAACCAATCGATGCAAATTAAATGCAAATTAGAAGATAAGTAATGCGTGACAGTTGGTAATCGTAAGGGCCTCCCAGAATAAGACCTTTGCAAAAGCTACCAGTGGCGTACAACAACTATTTGCAATAGAAACAGCTTAACGAAAAGAACGACGTTGTAAGCAGATGTAAATACCACATTCAGGAATCTGTTCTGAATTGTTGTAAGCAAGAACAACTATCGAAAAAATATTGTTTCTGCTTGTTAAAGAGTAGAGCACAGGACGCTAGTCTTGTGCTGTGTTACATTGAAAAAGGTGCACCAAATAGTCACCTTGGTGTATCAAAATTTTTCCAGTGATATGAGACTGACTAAGTACGCTGGAAAAATGGTTTAATAATATAAATTCCTGCCCGAGGCCCTCGACCAGAGATTAAATCTGCTTAATACTAAATACGTTTGTAAGGCTTACGAAGCAACTTACACCATCTTTTTCACCGACCACAAGCAGGCTTTTAATGGGTAAACTACATCAACATACTTTGTGGTATGCTGATATTATTATGCAGTGCCGACAAAAGCCTTGTAAACGCGTTCCAGAACAAACGTATATATTAGTACATATCGCACCCCTAGATCTAAAGGGAGCTAACTCAAAAATTTAAATTGTAAAGGCAAATGCACACTATCGAATTCCTTATCTCAATACCTACCGAACAATAAGCCAAATTTAAAAATATCACCACTACTACGACGCTAGACGCTAAATTCACCAACACAGGCTCAACTCAAAAACTAAACAAAATACAATACAAGGGAAATACCTACAAAAATCCAATTTTCAGCCCCAAAACATGATTAAAACACAAGATTCCTACAATATCTTTCTTCTAGGTGCTTATAAAACTCTAAAACTCCTGCAGTGCACAGTTAGTTTTTCACCTTTTCTGTAAAAAGTGCTTTTTCGAGTTAGCTCCCTTTAGATCTAGGTGTGCGATATATTCACAAGCAAAATAAATGAACGTTTAGTGCGACGCAAACTTTACTAAGCATAATTTATTGTAGTTACCTGACTAACAACGCTCGAATAAATAGACCTGACCGTATCTTACCAAGAACCCGTTAGTTTACGCCAATATAGATGGATTTTACTTCTATTTTATACTCGAGAGCAATGAATCCGGGTTATATAAAGATACCTAAAAAACGTGAAACTAATAATGCTAGTTTAGTGAGATAAATTGTGTTTAATAGACAATTAAATACTCCTAAACGACAGACATAAAACTTCTTGGTTATTGTAAAGTTATGCCGTCAAAATAGAGGAATAGGAGAGTATTCTCCAACATCGTGAAAGAAACTTGGTGTATAGCATGTCGAACCGTATAACCGCAGTAACGTAAACGTAACGTAAATTAGTTTTTCTATTTTTGTTTTAAGATGAGATTGGTTATTTTTTTATTAATTATTAATGTAATACAAAGTTTAATAGTATTTCATTTAATTAGTGTTTTATTTTCATATTTCATAATCATCATCATATTTCAACCAATTTACACAAAACCTTAACAAATTATATACTTAAACCTTCATCATGAATCGTTTTATTTATTGGTGAAAACCACATGAAAATCCGTTCAGTAGTTTTTGAGTTTATCGCGAACAGACAGACAGACGCGGACGGGGAACTTTGTTTCATAATAATTATGTATTGATTAAACACCATTTATTTAACTAAGCTAGAATTATTAGTTTCATTATTAGTTATTGAGATTTTCAAATATATTTATGTGACCCAAATTCATTGCTATCGAGTGTACTTTTTCCGCAAGACTTCACTATAGACAATATTTCGGCGGTAGCGTTATGGCTAAGGCGTCAGACTTGCGATCAAGTGGTTGCGGGTTCGAACCCCACCCAGTGCACTACCGACGTGAACCCACTCCTTTTTTTTTTTTGTGCGTGTGGAAACCCCCTCGGCCCGTCACCTCACCGGGGTTTTCGGTAAGGCGGTGTGTCGGAATCGAACCGACTAAAACCACACGGTGTGCCGTACTGAGCCTTAAGTAGGAGGGATCCGGGAACAGCTTTTATTAAGACATCCGGACCCCCCCTAGCGCCTGCCCGCAAAAGTGCGGGCACCACTTCCGAGTAACGTGAACCCACTCCTAAAACACAAGCTTTTAGCTTAGCTGGAAGGGTTAACAAGAATACTAGTAATGTGATAAGACCCACGTTACTAGTATTCTTAACCTTAAAAAAAAAGTAGAAAAAAAATTAACTTTTCTATTAACTTGAAATATTTCCAATGTAATAGATACATCGTTCAAAGTAATTCAAATACGCTGGAATGTTAAGAAGCTTCCATTCTTTGTAGTAATTTAATTGAAAGCATAATTCATTCTATATTAGCATATGTAATATGCATCGCAAGTCATTTTTTTATTTACTAACTGTAATGTGTTGCAATGTCACGTAAAATAAAAGTTTTATCACAAAGGAAAATCATAACAGCTTTTTTATTTATTTAGATTTTTTTAGCCAGAAACCAGAAAACTTTCATTGCAACATGAGCAATGGGTTAGGTCCGCATAGAGGACAAATATACAAACATTCATTGTTATTTATATACGACTAAATGCCGTAGGCCGATCGTTGAATTGGCCGAGCGAGATCTGCTTGGGCGCATCATGATACGCCGGCATTTCTTGATTTACCTGGCTCATATCGCTCAACTGTATGATTTGATATTGATATCCGAGTACAACGACAAAATTAACAATCGCAATGTATAATTAAGTCGAAAAAAATAAGAAATTATTGACTAGTTTCGTGACTCTTTCTTTTCTTTTTAAGTAATCCAATTTAGCTAAAGTCTGTCAACTCTTACCGACTAAAAATCACCCCGGTGCTCCACAGCGTGCCCATGATCGGGGGATCGAGGATCGCCATTGCACAACATTCACAACACAAATTCTTCCACAACCCCCGACATGGGATTTAAACTTGTAATCCTTGTAGTTATCCTCTTAATCTGAAATTACCTTCCTTATACACGTAAACAAACTTACTATGCTTTCCATAAGTTAGTTATCGGTTTACATAAAATAGACTAATGTTATACCTACTAAGTTTTAGTAAAAGTAAAGGACGTCTCTGCAAACGGTTAAAACGTTGCCAAAAACGTTTTATTCCATCTTATGATTGTGATCAAATGTATTTTGTTCCTGGTATACCAAGCTTGTAAGAATACAATGATATAGTTATTACAGAAATGACATCGACTTTATATTTTTTCGCTTTTGGGCCTTGTGGCTTTTTTGGCCACTCTCCATTATAATAATAATGGGTGTAATTTATCTATAATATGTATGTATTTAGAAATATATAAGTATGTTTATCAGCAGTCTGGTTACCATAGTACAGGCTCTGCCTAGTCAGACGGCTGCGTGTGAGATGTGTGAAGTTATTATTATTAATAATAATATCAAAAAATAAACTACATTTAATTGTAATACATGAAAAAAATACATTTTGCTTTTATATTATGCTTGTGTTACCTTATTAACAATGTACTTCTGTGCTCTCTTCTACTTGCTGCGAAGCAAGAATGATTCCAATACGATTGGTGGTTGTTGATTCGAATCAAATATATTTTAATCTCCAAAACAGCTGGAAATACATAACAAAATGATGTTATAATTGGTGACGCCATAATTTGAATTAAAATCTTTTAATTTTACTGAATTTAAATAAAGGAAGACGTATTTTATCCTTCTTTTTTTTAAAACGTTCGCAGCGTTAACATCTTAATTATAGTAGACAATATCCAAATATTGTTACTATTTACAAGGTATTTTTTGTATATTATAATGGCGAAGAAAAATCATAGATGTTTGATGTCTCGTTGTCGTTTATATTAAATTAATATATTACACAAAAGTATAACGCGATGCTATAGAGAAGAATAATTATTTATAAGTATTAAGTAAGTATATAATTAATTGCATACTTTCCAAAAGAGTTCGTTCCAAGATATCAAACTATAACAATAGCTACACTATATACATTTAAAAAAATATACAGGTTGACTTGAGAACCTCCTCCGTTTTATCGTTGGTTAACAATAAAAAAATAAGATGTTTAGGAACAGGACTGACGTAAACACTGCGTGGTCATTCTTTCAAAAAATTGTAACAGTAGTTAAAAAAATACGATGTTTAGGAACAGGACTAATGTAAACACTGCGTGGTCATTCTTTAAAAAAATGGTAACAGTAGTTAAAAAATACGATGTTCAGGAACAGGACTGATGTAAACACTGCGTGGTCATTCTTTCAAAAAATGGTAACAGTAGTAAAAAAAATACGATGTTTAGGAACAGGACTAATGTAAACACTGCGTGGTCATTCTTTAAAAAAATGGTAACAGTAGTTAAAAAAATTTGATGTTTAGGAACAGGACTGATGTAAACACTGCGTGGTCATTCTTTAAAAAACTGGTAACAGTAGTTAAAAAAATACGATGTTTAGGAACAGGACTAATGTAAACACTGTGTGGTCATTCTTTCAAAAAATGGTAACAGTAGTTAAAAAAATACGATGTTTAGGAACAGGACTAATGTAAACATTGCGTGGTCATTCTTTAAAAAAATGGTAACAGTAGTTAAAAAAATGCGATGTTTAGGAACAGGACTGATGTAAACACTGCGTGGTCATTCTTTAAAAAAATGGTAACAGTAGTTAAAAAATACGATGTTTAGGAACAGGACTGATGTAAACACTGCGTGGTCTTTCTTTGAAAACATGGTAACGGTAGTTAAAAAGATAGAACTAATTTTTTATCTCAATATATTTAAAAACCGTTGCTTTTCATTAAAAATGCAAATAAAGCGAATATTCTTTCATTCTTGTAATAGTAACGTAGTACTAGAGACCATTTGATTTAAAATGTAAACCCAAGCTTTTAAGTTGATTATAAGGGTTGGTCTAGTGAATATACACCTACATAAAATAAGTACATATATGCATCATAATGCATTGTCAATTATGTATCTATATTAGTATGAGTTTTTATAGTTTACGTAAACTAAGAATCTCATTGATTCTTTTCATACGTTATTTTAGTTCGCCACTTCGGTGTAAAAGACAAGTATTCCATTCTCTCTTTTTCTAAAACCTTCCTAAACAGTAACCAGCCCATAAACCTAGATCATTATGATAAGGTCCAGCACGTTAAGACGCGAAAAATCTGGTAGCCTTGAACTTAATAAACATTTTGTCTCGAGCTCTCTCAATGAAGTTAAAAAATATCATTATCATATGCATGAATAATACAAAAGTTACACTCAAATACTTAAAAAATATTATGAATGTGCTGAAATTCCTCGAATACCAAAATACTCGTGTTCAGCTGTTATTATAACAACACTTTAGAGAGCTGTTCTGTACTGTTCAGGGTACGATGTGCCAACTCGACGTCTCGCGAGACATCGAGGCGGCGACCGATGCCGACGAATGAGAGTATCTACCTTATATGTTGCTGAAACAAGCCTCGACGGAATTGCGTAAAGGGTCACAGTTCACGAACCGCTTTTAGTCTTCATAAAGTCTGAAGTTACTTCAGAATTTTGTTAAAAAAATCATTACTGTGAAACTGTTAAAGTAAGTAAGTAAAATCTAGAATAAACTATTAACAAAATGTTGTCGACAGTCTATTGATATCCAATATAATCGGATCTATCTTATTTTATTGCCAGCAATTTTACTTTTAGTTATTTCAGGTATTTTAACTGGTAAAAAAATTAAAACAAAAGAGTGCATTTGCCTGTGTGGTCTTTAAAAATAAATATAGAACGGAATGACAAAAGTAATATGTAGACCCGAATATAAATGCAATTGGGATAAAATTCAAAAGATAGAAGTCGTTAGTGAAATAGGAATAAAGAAATATGTGATGAAACACGCAAATATTTCTACAAGAAATCAATTAGTATTAATGAATCGTATGTTTTCCGCTATGAGTGGCTATAAATGCCATTACTCTTAATTACTATTCTTCTTAGTAGGAAAAAATGTCATCTTACCAGGCGCAGATCCAAATTATAGATTGCAGATTTTGGAAAAACCCGCATCCGATATTTTATCATGTTGTGGATATTTAATAAAACTTCATTATTTTCAGGAGTTTATTTTTCAGAACGTCTTAGTAATATTTTGTTTGGTATGTGTGTAATAAGGTTAAAAAAAGCCTAGTTTGTGAATGACGTGTGTGCTAAATCATTGTTTTTTATATTGTTTTATGTTTTTCTAAGAAGGTACCTACTGTATCATATTCTAATCAACATTTCCTCATCCATCCTAGGCTCTCTGGAAAAAATCACTACTTGTACAATACAAAATCGTTTACAGTGATTTTAACTTTAATAATCTTGTGAGAACAATATTTATAAGTAATAAACACAGAAATTGGATTAAGTACAAGTATACCCCGATGTCTATCTTCGGAGTCTTTTGTTTCTGCTGTAAAGGACCATAATACAACTAATTTATAGACGTTGATGCTATATATTATACTCATAATAAATTTCTTCTTTTCCCTAGATCTTCTTTTCCGTTAATTATGTAACGATTGAGTAAATGTCTCCAACATTGCATTTTTTGGCTTTCTTTTATTCCGCCTCCAGCCAGCCCATCGTCGAAGGCTTTGGACGATACCCATCCACAAAATATTCTCACGGTTAAAACTTGAACCTGAATTAGCCCACCAATTGAGTAAGTATTTTATTTGTAAATTATATTATGAATAAAAAACTAATAATAAAAAGTAGACATCTTTATTAAGTGAGCTTCTGACTTTCAGTTATAATACTAATAATAATCCTCTATAATTTAGAGAAATATCGAAATACAACCGGTATCACTTCCTAGTTGTTCTACACGGATGTTATATTAAATTAAAATTGAATCGAGCAATTCTAAAGATGTAGTGCGTTCCGAAAACCGCTTGTGTTCCCGAGAACCGACGAGTTTCAAGGGCCTAATTTGAAACAAATATAACGCAGACGGAGGCCTTTAAGCATAACAGTCCGTTAGCTTACTCCTTATTGCTTAACTGACTACACGCTGGGGAATGCTTCCATTACAGTACATTTCACCATTGAAGCCGATGTGTCGTTTGAGACATTGTGCTCGATGACTCTCCCTAATATTCTCTTATGTTCATTGGTGATAATATATATGTATGTATATGCATATGTTTGAGCGGTGTAACAAATAAGGTAGAATGTGTTTTTCTTATACGAGCAAAATAATTGCCAGAACTTGGTTGTTGTGTTGACGCACGTCGCTACCTTGACAAACTATAGCAGGCAGGATGATATATATAGATTGATGTAACATTTAACAAGCAACGCTTTCAATTTACTTTAATGAAAAATTTAAAGATCTATGATTTCTGTGTTCCGTGACACATACAGTAACAAACTAATCAGTATTAAGTGTTGTCCGATGCCACGTGTCGTGCAGTGTTGGAACCTCGTAATCTTATAGTGAAGTAGTTATTAGTGAACTTAATTGTGTGTCAAAAGCTTTATTTACTTTTATGTTAGAACCCGTGTACGATATAAATGGTACTTTTGTCGTTACTATGCTTTAGATTTTATAAATGATTATTCCGACAAAATACACGTTTGATGAATAATTAATACGACCTTACACGTGTATATATTCCACTAATAAATTAGCTATGATTCAAACTGCACTCTGGAAACATGTGATTCATATCTAAATTTGATTTTGTTGTCGTCCTCAGTTCTATAAGCGATGCAACTGTTGATGTAATTAGGAAACACCCTGACATTAGATGACAGTGCCAAAACTAGCTACGCAGTTTATAATTTATTACTAGATATCCTCACGGCTATCCCTTAATAATAGATTAAGTATTATACTTTTAAAATACTGATCAAATTTGTAATAAATAATTTAACAAAAGAATTGACAAAAATAAACTAAAATGAAAAGTGTATAGAAAGAAAAGTTTTGTGCAAAAATGAGGGATAAAACTCATTAAAATAAAAAGAAATGATTGTCTGTAAAGTCGGTTTATGGACGATAATTTTACGTGATAACGTCATAAGAAAACACAATATTTTTAAAACTCTGGTTAAAAACATTAATTTTAAATTTTCAAATTTTATTTACAGTTTTTGCAAATTTCATTTAAATAATTTGTTTAAATATAATCACGAACAATTATAGATATAAATATAGATTTGATTTCAGTTTATAGAAATAAACTGAAATCAAATCAATGTCAATAAACGAACACTAAGGCCGATCGTGCCTCTCTATCGCTTGTTCCGCGCTCTCGCTTGCACGCTCGGCTCAGGCGGATCGTGACAATTTTTCGTGAGTGCAGCCGGCGTTCATTGATTTATAAGACGTTATCACGTCAAAAATAAAACGTGTGTGGTCGGGCGACCCCCGTCAGGAACAAATCACACTCGTATTATAATAATAAAAGACAGAAAGAGTGAGAAAGAGAGAAAGACATAGTGGCATGGAGGGGGCATACACTTTTTCCTTAACTGACAATTGCTACTAGTGAACGCGCAATACGCGTTAAGGCACTTCCATAAAAAATATATATGTAGGTATACATACAGCAATATAGATCGCTGCGGTAAATCTGATGATTTTTAACGTTTAATCTCGCTGCCAGGGTAGCAATAGGCAGACCAAATGACATTTACACCTGATATAAAACTAAATCATTAAACTCTCTTCCAATTGGCATTAATGACAGTGTTTAACATTTAATCAATATGATTTTTTACGATGCTGAGATTTTCAGGTACGCAACATTTAGTCTTAAATTATATGTTGCAAAATTATTATAGTTTCAATTGTTGGTTATTAATAGTCGCATGCACCAAATAAAACAATATATATCATGACTGCCTCAGTAATAATAATAACTTGACACATCTTACACATGGACTGGAAGCCAGGAAGCAAGAAAGAGCCTGTACTATGGTAACCAGACTGCTGATAAACATACTTATATATTTCTAAATACATACATATTATAGATAAATTATACCCAGACACAGAACAAATGGTCGTGCTCATCACACAATTATTTGTCCTGTGAAACTAAGTGTTCATCTACAACATGCTTGAATGATCCTGGGTTTGATTTACAGGTTAAGCGATATTGGTTTTTTTTTTTCAGAATCAGAAAGCTTTATTTGTAAACATAGGTATGGTTACAGTGATATGTGAGGTGTCACAGTGTGGAGTAGGTGCGCTATGTTTTGCCATGTGGCGTACAAGTATTTTTGAAGTGAAAACTTCTTTAGCGGCGTTGGGCACTTTTGAGATGGGTAAAAAATGTTAAACTTTCGTCAGAATTTAGGGTCAAGTGGACCCTGATCGAAAATGTATGGAAAATGTGTCCGAGTGTAATATGGTCACGTGGACCCTGATCGAAAATATATGGAACAGTGAAGAGAGTGGGGAGACTGGGGAGAGTGGGGAGAGTGGGAGTAGGGAATATAGGGAGGGATAGTGGGAGAGTGGGAGAGTGGGATAGTGGGAGAGTGGGAGGGAGGGAGAGTGGGGAGAGTGGGTGAGTGGGAGAGTGGCAGGGACGGAGGGAATCCAGGGAGGGAGAGTGGGGAGTAGGGGGAGTGGGGAGAGTGGGGAGAGTGGGAAGAGTGAGGAGAGTGGGAAGAGTGGGGAAAGTGGGTGAGTGGGTGAGTGAGTGAGTGAGTGAGTCAGAGTTCAGTCAGTCAGAGAGAAAGAGAGAGACGCTAATAATACATATATAGATCCACTAAAGGGCGCTAATCTAAACATTGAGTTGTGCTTCTTTATTAATTTATGTCACCAACCTATTAATGTGACGTTTTAAGTTCGTCGTATCGTTTAAGTTTGCACTTCTGTCGGCAGTCAGTCGGCTCTTTTTTTTATTTTAAAATGCCTATCGGATTTACAGTTTTCTTCAATATAGTGCGATAAAAACATGACTAATAATTTATGGAGAAAAGATAATTTGAATAATTATTTTAAATAAAAACATGTCAAAATAATAAATAATTAATCATCATTATAGTAATTACTAATAGTTACCTACTTTTAAATTACATAAGTATAAATTTGAGTTAGGGTTAAATTTTAAGGACTTTAAAGAAGAGAACCGAGGTAAAAATAAAATAGCAAAGCACACGGCCATTATTTTTTGCATTGATAATAGTTACAATGCTTGTTTTATATCATACAACAACATACAGTGCACAGTGTTGCGTTTCACTTTTCATTACAAAAAATAAAGACATACCAATCGTATAGCTACAATACTGCATTTAAAATTCACTTAACTTCTCATTCTCGATACGGCCACCGACTTTAAAAAAACATTCAGCTTCTCACCGCTAGACATTTTATATCATAACCAGTTTTGTTACCAGACAAGAAATTAAATTTAAAAAAAAAACGACTCTTAAAAATACTAACCAATAAACGTATGAGTGTGTATATTTTTATGATTGTCTAAAATTCGCTATTATTTTATTATTATTTTTAAGTGTTATTTATACCTACAGTGCCACTTAAGCCATCAAGACGAATCTAACGTCTTAATTTATCTAAATAGTTTAATTTGTTTAGTAATTAGGTACGAAGCGGCCATACCCACATATATACAGGTCAAACATAGAACTCTCCGTTTGGTCTTCCTGCCGTGCTGCAAGTAATTAGAAACCACTATAACTCATTAGGGTTAAGAACGTAACTTTTTACTATCCCTCATTTTTGTTAATTACATTGCGTGATTATTACTATGTAACAATATACAACATAGTACATTGCATGCTATTACACCCGTGAGTGTAAAAATACGAGTATGCATAGGCACACCTACTTTGTCAGGTTGTTTGTTTCACAAAGTTTTAATTGGGTAAACAATTTACTGGTAACGAGGCAAGGCAAAAGGTCCGCGTTAAAAATGATGTTAATAGAATCTTGTTCCAGTTTACAGGAAAGTGTTTGAATATCGGGTTCGATCGTTAATATTGCTAGACTATATGTTTGTTTTTAGTACAATGTCTGTATATATATACAAACTTTGGTCTTGATCTTTTGGTTTGAAAGTTTAGTGTTGTACAAAACCGAAGTATCCAAGTGATTAAACGTTGCACTATTTATATATGCCCGGACAATATGAATAATACCAAGTGAAATTAGGCTCTATGATTAATACTTATATAAAATTTGTTATTTACTATATTGTCTGATAATTATGAATATTGCTACATAACTGTTGGGTAATTTAATAATTAAGCCAATCTATGTACATTAGGCAGGGCGCTAGGACCAAGAACATACATGGAAGGTCCATGATCACTTGCTACAGAGCACAGTTAATTTCTATTCAGTTTAGAATTAAAGCTAATAAAAGCGGGTGGTTTATATTGCTTTTACTTATCTCGAATTGAAAACTACTGCTAAAGTTAGGTAAAGTGTGTAATAACTAGTAATTACTTAAAAAAAAAATATTTTAATGCACATTATAAAAGTGTGTTAGAATAGCGTCAGGAAAATGAGATCTAGAATACAGTTCATGTGTTTGTAATGGTGGTGCGTGTCTGACATATGTAGTTATTGCAAAAAAAACTGTGCGACCCAAATGAAAAATCATGTAACCAAAAATGCTAACAAACTGATAATTACGTGTTATTACCTCCCCGGGGCTAACGGTTCAATGGGATATCGACATTGAACCACATGATACAATGCTGAATGCTGCGTCACAAGTGTTCAAAGTTATTCTTATTAAACAGAAGTCTAACTAAGGTTAAAATGGTAAAAAGCTATTCGTTCTAATGTAACATATTGATTTTAATATTATAAGGTAAGGTATCATTAAAACAATATATGGCATATGCATTTATTTTATATTTTTCATAAGGATTAAATAAAGTCATTACGATACTAAAATATTATCAAAACTACACGTGAGAAAGTGTATTTTCATATACCGCGAGATGCGAATATAAGCACAAAGTGGTACATGGTACATTTCAATCCATAGAATAGCGTTGTGTTTTAGAAATTAGCGAGGTACATTTAAAATATCAACTTATTAATTATTGAATTACACAATCAAAATATATATAAAATAAATGTATTGGTATATTCCTACAGTAATAAAGACTAAAAATAAAAACATTAAGGCTATTTTGTAGTCACATGCACATTCCCTAATAAATAAAATCCCTAATAATAAGTGGGGTAGGGAATGGGGTGCGCATTATTCATCCAGCCTAGTCAATTTGCTTACTTATTTACTTACCAATAGATTTTATTATATTGACTACTCATATTGGGCATTTTGTAAACGGTCTGGACGTTATGAATAATGCTATATTAATCACTTAGTCCATAAAATATACACCATTTAGAAAAACTGAAGCTAAAATGCTCATTAGCGCATCGCATGGTGCGAGGTAATCCAAAACTTATCCTCCCTCGAGAGCAGACCCTGTTCTGCAGTGAACCGTGTCATTGTTAATGAAACCCTGCTACCCATGACTACAACATAACGGTATATATATAAAAAAAATTGTTGGTTTTGTGTTCGAAATGGTGAGGGCTGGTATATTTAGAGGACCGTTCACTACCTATTATTAAAATCCTGTATACATATAAGAAAGAAAGGAAGAAGAAAGAAAAATGTTTAGCTCAAATTTCATATGTACATAAGTGGTTGGTATTTTATTAGTAGTAAGTAGTATGTAGGATTGTTTCAAATATAGGTGTTAAATAATTTACTATTTTTGACTACGACTTGAGTTTAACTACGTGTCTAGGTTTCATAAAGTCATCATCGCGATTGTTTCACAATCTAGATGCTAAATAAGTAATTATCCTATCAAAAGGACGTTTCATTGCCTCACCTGACCGCCCACCGTTTTCTAGAATTTATCTCGTTCGTAGACGAAACCTATATATATACATATATATACGAACTGAAATAAGAGGTTTACTCTCACGAGAAATATCTTGCGGTCACACTTTTATCACGAAGGTGGTAATAAGACCACGGGCGACCTGACTGTAAGTATCGGTACTTATAGATACTAGCGGTCTGATAATAGAAAGTTTCGTGTCCAAACTCGAACAGATCTCTGTTCTTAATTTGAATGGATTTTTGACCACCATACTCGGTCTGGTGGTAGTATGGTGGTCTTTATTATTTTATTTGGATTATGGTCCTTATTGGTCAGCAGGGTCGCCAGAGATCCATAGTATAGCATTATTTAAAATAGCAATATTTATAAATAAAAATAGCATAGCAATATTTATTGTATAAAGAAGAGTGCATTTAAATAACACTTTTGAAATACGCTCTTCTGTACAAAGGAGGTACTTCTTCAATCTGGTGAATAGTAATTACATACACTCATACAATACACGCACTTTAAAATCTGAGTATTAAACGACTATAATGTCAGCTTTTAAATAATATAGTCATTGCAGAGAGCGAAAACTTCAACTCGTGGTGATGTGTTTTCTCTCAGATGATTATTCATTGATGAAACACCGAATCTGTAACTAATTCTTAAGCTCTT
The DNA here is from genome assembly GCA_963859945.1 of Euplagia quadripunctaria. Classification (NCBI taxonomy): domain Eukaryota; kingdom Metazoa; phylum Arthropoda; class Insecta; order Lepidoptera; family Erebidae; genus Euplagia; species Euplagia quadripunctaria. The sequence goes on along the minus strand of OY982563.1, from coordinate 17,331,067 downwards.
TTCGAGTTAATTCTATAATGATGAATGCAGTCATAGTGATTCGATTTACGTAAGTGTTTGCGTATAAATAATTTCAAATCACAATGAAACACATTAGCGGTCATTAATAGCACTCACTAATAGCGTGTCGCCAAACCGCACTGATCTGCCAATAGCTTTAAACATTAAAGCACTACACCACAAACGAAAATGGTAAAAAAATTATTAGCGCATAGACATTGTTTTTACGTAATTATACTATTTATTTTATCTTTTGGGAAATTTACTTAAACGAACTTCATAAAAAATATTCAAGGGTCTGATAATATGTATAATGTACGTATATAGACATGATAAGTATATATAAATACATAATATTGAAAACTGTGAGATAAGCTGAACTTTCAGATTCACAAACATGATATGTTCTGACAAATACAGTTTTTGTCTGACATTATTAACACGCACAGTTGGCTTGAGGCTTTTATAAATACCCGCAATTAAACTGATTTATACGAATATACTATATAACTATAAAGCTAAAGACATTGTTTCTTTGAATCCTCCTATTTAAAGGGTCTAAAGGTACGATCTAAAATAATACTTTAACGTTAAATAGAATATTATATACGTTATCTAACTTTTGCAATAACCCATAGGAGCAGGGCAACATGCAAAAACCATAACCATAGAACCAATCTGGAAGTCTGTGGGTCAGTAGGGGCATGATGTCAGACGTCAGATGTAGGATAAAGTCACCTAGTATCGGCCACTGTCTCTTATTGGCCGTTAACATATTTTTGACCTTGATTAATAAACACAATTTGTTTAGTAGCCTAATTTTCCTAAGAAAATGCAAAATGGTCTTTATCGAATGTCTCTCGGCCGCTCAGTGACAATTTGTTCCTCGACCTTTAAGAAAATGTTGAATTTGGCGATATTGCGTGTTCAAGTTCACAAATTTAGCTGTAGACGGGGGTAAGATTTACACAAAAAATAAATGTATCAATTGTGCTGATGAATATGAATATGGTTAAATTATTTAATAACCTACCATTCCTACCAAATATTATTTACTATTATTTATTTATTTTAATACAGTAAGGGATTATATATTGCAGCAAAAGTCAAAATCGCTCTAGTGGTGGATATAATGCAGAAACATAGCTACTAACTATCCCTAACTTCAGCAGCTACATTTCAACTTTAACAAGCTTCAATTTATGCCATAGGTGGCGAAGGTTGTTTAAAATGAGTAAAGAATATGATTTTGTGACAGTGTTTACACATTTTCGACTGTTCCATTTCTATTTTAGATGTACCCTTTTCTACCTTCTACCGAGCACATATAATGATGTACATTTGGACAAATTAGAAAATCAAAACTTGGCCAGATCGAGCATTCCTTATATTCTAAGTTTTGAATTAGTGGTTGTTACTTATCAAGTACATTATAACACATGTGATAAAAGTTCAGCACTTTCGACTCCTCAGACGCTCTAAGATCTAATATCAAAGGGACCAGACCTGAAAATACTCTGACGCTCGGCAACAGTTTTCGATTTAATATTGATATTGCTTCAGATTTTTCTTAGATAGAGTCGCCCTCGAGCAACAGAATTATGCTACCTCATTCTCTTACAGCAGAAATATTGAAAAGTTGTTTGCGTCTAGCTTTAAATGCCTCCAATCCAGTTTCGATAGACAGATGATCATAACAATTTAAGAACCATTTAATTGCACATTTTTTTTTGATTTTTAAAAATAACGTTGTTTCTGAGACCGAATGTGGTTTAATTTAAAGTGATTGCGTAGAGAGGAACAAAATATAATGATGTTGCTAAAGACGATTTTATTTGCCATCACTGTTTGGTGCATTTAATCAAGAATGTACAGAAATATTTTTGTATCTTTTCTGGTAATGAAACAAAAATTACCTGATTGGTGTCTTCTAAAGATAGGCCGATATAAGGTAAAAGGCCGATACAAGGTAAATTAGCAGAGTCAGCAAATAAAACTTAATACAAAATAAACTAGGAAGAGATGATAAGAATTACAATGAAATAAAGATTAATTAATTAATATTTTACCTAAAAATGTCACCAATACATTTAAAAACCCAAAAACATGAAAACTAAATTAAGTTAAGTGTCGAAAAATGTTGACATGGCCGATATTTGGCGATTTTACCCTATGTACTCATAAACAAAAGTTACCTACTGTTGATGAAACCGCAGGTTGTAGATATTGGTTTTAAAATAAAGTAATTTAATATAGCTTCATTATCAATGTCAATCAATGAAATGTTGAATAACAGAATTACTTCTCTAAATCTTTTCGCATTTGGTAGCCTTTTGGCAAAGCTTTTAACTTTACTCTTATATGTGGAGCGTTATAACGCTACACATGTAAGAGGGAGTAGTAAACAAAAAAAATGTGTGTGTGCAATTCACATACGGCAGAATTGACTCTTCAGAAAAGTTGACTATGCGAGAATGAGAACTAAAAAGTGAAATCAACACAAATAATATAATAATGTTAATAAATTTAATTTTAGATAATTTACATAAAAGTTATTGGTAAAATTAATATAAATGTGTTAAATAATTAACATAAATTAATTAACCAACGAATTTTAATACGCAAATGCACAAAAATGACACCACGTTGACATTGACGCATTTTCTGAAGGCTTCGTATTACGCAGGCGCAAAGACAAAGATTATAGGAAACACTATATACTTGTATTCTATCTCATTCTCTTGCAGGCTAATTCCTATTGTATTGTATTTGTCTCTTTTTAGCTAAATCATATTTATAAATATGTTTGACTCTTTTCAAAGATTATAGGAAACACTGTATACTTGTATTCTATCTTATTCTCTCGCAGGCTAATCCTATTTATGAATGTTTGGGTCTTTTTAGTGTGAGTTTTTCGTTTCATCGAATTTCAAATCACAACGATTCTAAAGAAATTTCTCACTTCAAAAAACATGTGGGGATACCACTTATTAGTTTTATAGACGTAATAAAATTTGAATTCAATTCTTCGCCCGAACATACCAGAATTACATGTTAAAATATGAGTAATTCATGTAAATAACTCTGTACAATTTATTATTCTAAATCAGTCGTAGCGTACGTACTACGTTAATTAAGCAGGGCGTTTCATGTTGTAGTAGAATCGAATTGAATGAGCCCCAACATTAAAACGAGACACGCGAAATAGCTATTTTCACTATTTCTAAAAACTGATTACTTCATTCTGTTGTACTATGTTGTTTATTAAAAAAGGATTGTTTAATGTTTCCGTGCTTGAAACTTTTAAAAACGCATTGGGTTCATTTTTCTAAGCTTGTTGTTTTTATTACTTTATACAATACTACTACTAATATAAGCCTTCATACAAACTACTTTGTAGTTATTAACTCAAAAGTTTTAACAGGCTAAGCAACCTGCATGATACACCTGATGTTCGTGCAATGTACCACTTTACATTAAGAAGGCCCTATGCTTGTATCCCATCTTGAGGGTGTAGAAAAGGTATAATATGTAACATTTCTGCACAATAAAGTTATGAGTGATTTTAATACTTGCCTCCTTAAGATTGATTCTCGTCTCTTGACTCTAGTTTATCATTCAATCTAGCAATTTACCTGTGCTCCCTTCCAATACTATGCATTACTTCCTACACTCTGTTCCTTCTCTGTTCGCCCTTATTATTGTTTCTTTACCAAGACATGTAGCTAAGCACGGTCAGTGTTCAGCTGATAAGTTTTGCTACCGCGACTTGCTACTACATCTAAATCTAAATCTAAGACGATCTTGCAGCGGAACTTTAAGGATATGGATGTTGCAGGCTTCAGCTCCGAGTGTATTGATGCAAAAGTGACATTCTTCATATCCAAATCCACCACTTTATATATTGTATTATACAATGTACATGCTTCAATCCAGAAACTCATAGTGAAACGTCTTCTGTCACCCTCGCTAACTGCTGACATCAAAGCTCTAATTAAGAAGAAAGCGATAGCCAAATCCAAATATAAGAAACATGCAACTGACACTAACCGGGATAAATATGTCTATCAGGAATCATTGCAGCAAGGAATGTAGGAATGCATTAAATTTACCAAATTAACATTTCTCTGCTTCGTCAAATCCTGGGGTTTTCAGCTGCAAGTGCTGAGTCGCAAAATGTTTGTCTCTACAAGGTCATTGCGCCGATTTTGTAATTTTTTACCTACCATCACTAAGACTGCACTTGCACAATTCCTTCTTATTTCCATCCTTGATTATGCTGTTGCCAGTTATTTAGATCACACTGAAAACCAATTACATAAGCTTGAGCTGACTCCAAAATATATATTCTTCTATAAAATTGTAACGAATAAAATAAACTGCCCAATGCTACTTAGTATAATTAAACTGTGGGTTCCAACAAGAGATTTACGTTCAACAAGTGATTGTTGAAGGAGTGATCCTTAGTACAGAAAGGAGTGATTGTCACTCCTTTCTGCCCTCCTCTATGAAGAACTGTCATAGGATTACATTATCCAATTTGTAATCTAACTAGGCTTAATAATTAGTGCAGCAATTCACTGGATATATTCAATGATTCTTTGTGTCTTCCGAACAAGTATTAAGTTCTTCATCGACAATTGAATTAAAAAACATTTTTCTTTGGCTATATTAAATGGAATAATAAAACCTACAAACTTTTGAAAATTATATATACGAGCGGCAGTTGGCGCGATCGCGAGATGGTTGTTACTTTTGGGTTGGCTAATGTTTCAGCCGGGGTGGCACTGTCCATGAGTCAGTCTGTGACCACGGCCTGAACTGACCGGCACTGGCCTAGTCAGGGCGTCATAGGTCGGTTCGGGGGATGTGGTGCCTGTTGCGTGGACGCGTTGATTCCCGTTCGTTAACATAATTAAATCAAATTAAATAAAACATACTTAATTTTTTTTTGTTTTCGCTTTTGTTAACCTAACACTTTGTGCATGTTGTATTTATTTGAAAGTTGTTGAACATTAGCTTAAAGTCTACAAAATACAATTTCTTAGATTAAGTAATAATGTTGCAAACCATAAATAAATTAATATATGCGTATATATGTACGATATACTCGTATGTATATATACAGGGTGTTACAGAAAGGTGTGGTAATATTTTAGGGTCGTATAGTAGACCCCGTGTATAATGCAAAGCGCTAACAATTTTATGAAAATTAGTGATTTTTAATGCAGAAGTCTTATACTTAAACTGAAAAAAATAAATTTGACCGAAAAAGCTAATATTTCCGAGAGAGGGCTGACATGAATGAAACTATAGGTATTTAACACCAAGGATATTGATGGGTGTCCAGATTTTTCTGCATAAAAAATAATATCATTGAGTATGGTTTGATAATATTTTGTTTGTATATTAATTAAACAACTAGCTGCGGCCCGCGGTTTCACTCGCGTAAGTCTCGATGCCATGGGAATATCGGGATAAAAAGTAGCCTATGCGTTAATCCATGTCTCCAGTTATCTACATACCAAGTTTCATCGCAATCGGTTCAGTTTGCTTGAAAGAGTAACAAACATCCATCCACCCATCCATCCATCCATCCAAATTTTCACATTTATAATATTAGTGGGATTTTTATTAAAATCTACTTTCTACTTTTCTGCATCAACCAATATTTGACTTTTAGAGAATACTTTGGGCATTATATACGCCTATGTAAATAATTAATAATTTTCCCTTTTATTTGAGTCAATATGGTACACCATCCCACATTTGTATGATTATAAAAAATATATATCATCATCGTCAACTAATGTATTTAAATGTTTATTGTTCTGTTGTATATAGGTATATTCTGACATTATAATTTATAAATTAATAAAATTGTTTTACATCATTCATCATATACTGACCATACACCATGCTGCCCTTAAACCGGTTTCCTATGTTCTCTCCATCCCATGGTTGCCTGTAAGAGATTGCCACAGTGCGATAAGGCCGCCAGTTGTATAAGACACTCAACATTGCTGTACTCTTACACTTTGAAATGTTTTTGGTGTACAATAAAGAGGTGTGTTATTATAAAATTCAAATAATTCGGTCTTAAAATATGACAACTCACTAATATTATAAATGTGAAAGTTTGGATGGGCGGATGGATGGATGGATTTTTGTTACTTTTTCACGCAAAAACCACTGAACCGATTGCGATGAAACTTGGTATGTAGATAGCTGGAGACCTGGTTTAACACACTATTTATCCCGATATTCCCACGGCACCGGGACATACGCGGGTGAAACCGTGGGGTGCAGCTAGTAAAAAATAAAACCAAAAGTCGGGTTTGAAGATAAGATCAAAGTAATTATGCAAAGGTGTAAACCTACGTATTTTACCCAGCCTTTAAAACTCAGCCTTTCTAAGAGAAGACAAGTAAAAAATAACAAGTTGGTATTCTAAAAATGTGATTTTGTTGTGGTAAGTACTTCAGCAGATCAGCATCTTACGCCACGGCCAGTTTCAACGCTTTCGACCGTCTCTATGATAATTTGATGAAGATTTACTTTCATAATTTTTACATTTTAAATAAGGTATTCTGACTGTTGGACTCGTTAATAAAGTGGTACATGTTGTGTGTGTACAATACCTCATTATACAGAGCGCAATTCCATAACCCAATTTGGCAGCCGCAACATTTAATTACATTGAATTTTTTACGTCACACCATTTTAATTTTACATTTTGAATGCTGCCAACCCTTGTTTAATTTTAATAAGAGTTTGGTATCGATGTCAACTTAAACTGTCAAACGGTGCAGAGTTGTACATGGGTCGTATCGTGAGGTTTGTTAAACCCCACTTTATCTACTCGGACATGTGCGAACCATTGGTAATTAATTGCGGTAAATTAATTGCCAGTGAACTGTTATCCTTCATCGTAAACACGGTTTAGTAACCCATTGTTAATGACATCATAATTTATTAAAAATATCTTCTGAAAGTTGTCAGTGTTTTGTATGTCGGGTATGGATAAAATAAGGAGATGAATAATTAATCTGAGTCGTGGTTGTTCTCGATAAAGGCAGCCATAGTTCATCTGCTTTATCTCACCACACTACCCCACTCGCCTAAGATACCGACATTGCGTGTTCAGTATTTCATTGTATAAATCATATTTCATGCCATGCGTAAACTACATTTCCCACAAAATTGTGTGAATTACATGATGATTTGCTTTAGCGTATTGATGAAAAAAAAGTATCAGAAAATTGTGTTCATCCCTGCATCCACTTTTCCAATGGCCCGGACAATAAAAAGTTTGTAATTACTATTTATCGATTCTAATACCACCGTCAGAACTAAAAAAAACTAAAATGTAATGCATTTTATCGATTTATATATAGTAATTAATCAAGATACGTTCGTTCGGAGTTTGCGTGTTAAGAGAAAATATTTAAAATTGTTGAAAAATATATAGATATTAATGTTAAGCTAGCACCTATGAGAAATATATACATAACATCAGAATAGCTGAAAACAGAATATTGTATTAAAATTACGTTGAGTTCCAAACCCATTTGGCAACGAGACAAATCAAATCTTGAAATATGAAAAAAATGTAAAAAGACATGGCATGACATCCACAGATAAAAAAAAATTGATTCAATGAAGAAACTAAACTTATTTTATTAAAATAACGTCTTGTTTAACAATCTCTAGGCGAAGTGATTCTAAAGCTAACTATCAAATTTACACGTAGTCTGCGTTTTAAATCGTTTTAACAACTGTGAAACCCAAACTATGAGTATTACTATGTTAAAACGATTTTGAAACGCAGACTACATGTATATTTGATAGATAATTTAGTAAGTAAAAACTAAATCCCGCTCCTTTTCCTTGTTTATATAAACAGCATCCATGAAATAGGACTCAAAGGACATATCTCTCTCTACGCTGATGATACGTGTCTCTTTTACTTTGGTCATTCTATAGAATGTATTTTACAAGACGCGCAGGATGATCTAAATATATTGGAAAAGTGGTTTTTGAGGAATTTATTGACTGTCAATGCCTCAAAAACCAATTACATAATATTCTCAGCAAAGAACAAAAAAATACATTATCACCGACCTCTAACTATCAATGGAACTGTGTTGGCCAAGGTGAATAGGGAAAAGTATCTCGGACTCATACTAGATAGTCAACTACAATGGAAACCACACATTAAAAATTTACGTTCTAAAGTAAACTGTCTTACGGGTGGTCTTCGAAATATTGTAAGATGTCTTCCCATTAACATTCGCTACACAATCTATAACTCAATGGTGAAACCTCATATTGATTACTTAATAGAGGTATGGGGATCAGCTGCTAAAACACATCTTAATATGCTAAAAAGAGCACAAAATAAGTTAATTAAAGTTCTTTTTCAGTACAACTATTTAACTCCAATCGTCAAAGTATATAATGAAACAAAATTACTTAATATTTCCCAAATTTATCATTACAATACATATATTTTAATAAGGAAAATTTTAAACAACGAAACTCACACACAAATAAAATTCACGAAAAAGGTACACACGCGTAGTTCAAGACGCGCAAACTTCATAACACTCCCTAAACCCAGGACCAATTACGGAAAAAATAATATTATGTATCAAGGAGCACGGATCTACAACTCCCTACCCAAAATCCGATATACGATCCAGATTTTGTGTCAACTAGAGTGAATTACCGTGCGTTTCTGTTGTACACGTACATACGTATTGTCAGAATGAAATATAGTTTACTTAGGATGCATAAAGTCATAAGTCCGGTGGTGCCAACTCTTTTTTCATAGGTTCGACTATTTTGTACTTTTGTCTACCGCCCGACAGAAAACGATTTAAATAATTTTTCACTCTTCCAATGTACGAATACTTCTAAGTAAATTCGTTGCGGATTCTAAAACAGTCGAACTTGGTTTGGGACTCACCGAGTGTCATTCTCTTCTCTTATGAGTATTTTATGAGTCCTGGTGTACAGAAGACACAGCTATGAGAATATTGGTGGGAATATTTCCAATAAAAAACTTCATCCCACTAATATTATAAATGTGAAAGTTTGGATGGATGGATGTTTGTTACTCTTTCACGTAAAAACCACTGAACCGATTGCAATGAAACTTGGTATGTAGATAGCTGGAGACCTGGATTAATGCATAGGCTACGCTTTTATCCCTATATTCCCACAGGATCGAGACTTACGCGGGTGAAATCGCGGGGCGCTGCTAGTATACCAATATACAGACATTTTATTTAGTTTTGTACTTGTTAACTAACTTGATCGGACCATGGACACTTCTTATAGTGTTCGTAGTTGGTATGGTCAAAGGCTAGTTCAAGTATGGTTGAAATCTTACAGTAGGTGATAAATTGTAATATACCTAATACGCAAACATCATTCTTTACAGTAGAGATTTATCCTCAAATAATCCCAAAATCCAATTCTCATTGTTTGCTTTCATTAGAAACAGGTTTATTTTATTTGGTAGTACGATAAATGCACGAACGATAGGCCCAGTACCACATTACGAAAAGATGTTAGGTATACAGTTTAAGCTGGATTCCTTCATGTTAGATTGAATCTTGGTTTAGTTGTGGTAATATCTAACACTTGTAGCTAACTATGTAATCAAATCTTGGAAGTAGATTTTAACCCACTTCTAATTGTCGTATCGAAATGAAATGCATGTAAGTATATGTAGTTTGGGTGACAATACTGTAATTGACATCTTGGAGCTGATCTGATGATGGAGCCAGGACTTGAACCATTTAGATGAATATATTTAGAATGGCTACTACTACACCGCTGGAATTTGGGCTCGTATGATCCATTTTGACGAAGAAGTCCAACAGATTGGCCCAACAATGGTCTGATGATGAAGCCAGGAGGTGGATAATGGAACTCTTTTTTACTTTTTAATGCGGTTTGCCAAAAAAGAGTGTTTTTCAGTTTTACTAAATTATTAGTTCTCCAATTTAAAATGAAACGAGAATGTTATTACACTTTCTTTATATGATTAAGTTAGACAACAAGCATACGGTTCAAGAAAAAGTAAAGGATGCACCAAGGTGCGCTGTCGACTCCATCCTCCCCTCTACTATGGAGTTCTGGCTCTTCTCTAGAGTGTAGATACTTTCCAAGGCGGACTTGAGCAGAAATGTGCCCTCGTACTTCAGAACTAACAACAATAACAGTAAACCCTAAAAATTTTAGTCATAAACCAGTAACAGCATTAAATTTAGATAAAATTTAAATGGAACACAATTTATCTTTTTCATTTTTTGTCTGATTCATTCTCATAAACCTGACGTTGTGCGGTAATATAAAACAAAGACGAAAGAATTTGTCTCTCCAATAGAGAGAAGATAACTATTCGTATTGCTACGTCCGTACGTAACAAAGTTTTGTTATTTTATTGACTTAGCTAACTTATATCAGTGTAGTAGCATTTGTGCCCTGTGAATATAATAGGAATATGTGCCTTTACTTACCAAGTTCGAGTTACAAAGTATCAGAAACTATTGCATTGTTAGGACCCCTTGAGAATAAAGTATCACCTAAATCATTGTTAAGAATTGATGTCGTATTTTGCTTTTTATGCATCTTGCAGAGATAGTTCGGTCTTGACATAAATGTTTTCTTTTTAACATTTGGCGTTACGAGCATCCCAACACTCATAATATTACCTTCGGTTTCATATTTTGCATTAAGAATGAACCGCAGCCTAGTATCAGCATCATTCACACTTTGTCTTATTTCAGCCTGCAGATTTCACTGTAGATCAAGACGGCAAAGCGAGGAATTATTACTTCAGCATATAGTGACCCCTCCGACCGACAGTCAAAGTGTCAAAAGTCGAACTACGATGTTAATAATGGTGTTGCAATAGTCTAAACGCTAGAGTGATCACATAATAGAAAGGTCATTTTACAATCAAGTTAGGTATTTTTAAAATAAGGATGAGGTTGCTGCGATGTACGCTATAAGCGTACATCAGCTTAGATACTCCTAATATTTAATACTCATAGTAAAAATGTTAGTGATCATTTGCAGGATATGTTTATTCCCGGATTATGTTTATGCTCATTTACCACTTTAAAACTATTCAGACTAAAAACGACTCAGATATATTTAAAACTAACAAAACTACCAAGAGGAAGACTCGTATTCCACTTAAATCACAATATGAATAATATTTATGAAATACATTTTTATGTAAAACTTCTGAATGCAACAATTTAATCCAGACGTATTTTGTGCTTAGGTATACCTTGGATGTGAAGTGGTAAAAACAAGTATCCTCATTACTTTAAATTTCGCTCCTTAAATATTCTGCATTTCCATCTACATAAAATATGCAAGTTCTGCAGCACTAGAGTGTTCTAAGTGACGAAACACTCGCATAAGTTTAAGATATGTGCCGTAGATAAGAGTATATATTTTTCAAAGCTGGCTAGGTTCGGCTAGGTTGAGCACAATAAAAAATAAATGTGTTAATGTTGCTCCTAAAATTTTAGTAGAAAGTACATTTGAATCAAAATTTAAACAAAGTACTTACTGCAAAACACTCAGATTAGAATGATTTCAATTTCTTGTGCGTCTTGCTCGTGAACGTTAGTCGGGGCTGGTCATCTCCGGACTGCTATTACTTAAATGTATGTGTTTATATTTTAGGACAATACGCTACATTGTCCTCACTTTTCATTTGCGCTTATAAGCAATGTATCCAGAGACTTGTAAAATACATTTTGAAAAAGAATGTCCTTGGAGTTTATTATCTGTTCTTCTTCATAGTATAGTATAATTTACGTATTGGAACAGGCAACTAGCTTCACGACTGAATTATTCTGACTGGCTACTACTCCTGACAATTCAAAAATACCTATAAAATAAATGATTTTGATTTTGTTCAAAAAGTTTTTAAAGATTGGTAATGTAAGCGCTTTCATTTTAATGCTAAACATCCACTACTACATACCGACCTCACCTAAACTTCACTTCTACGTCAACGATCTATGTACTCCTGCTGACTACCACGAAGACTCATTGTGAATTGCACGTAACGCTTATAAAGAAATATGTTTACATGTATGTACATTGTACATATGTATAAACTATGTTACTTGTTTGTGTGTGTGTGTAAAATGGGTATTACTCATTGTATATCTAGATGCGAGTCGACCTTTTGCTAAAAGTTTTATCTCATAACGCGTCTTCGTATACACGTGCAAATTCTCAAGGGTCGCGTGCGGTAATTTTAATTAAGTATATTTACTGAGACGAGCGCCAAGCGCCGGGGAGCGGTAATAAATGTTAGCCGTAAAGGTAACAAATGTCGGCGGACGGATCGGTTCGGTAAGGTTCGGCGTGACTCGACGAGACTCGGCATTGCTCGTGTGTGCCTGCGGAACTGCGTCGCCATCACGTTGAGGCGATATCCACCTGTGCAGCTCCTTCCTTCCTGCCTCTGACTGCCTTTTAATATTTGAGCGTCACAATCGCTTTCTACAATACAAAATTTTCTAAGTGCCGAATTGACAAACAATTTACCGCTGCAGGCCTTAAAGTGACTTCGGAAATCAATCTTATGACGTCACAAAATTTCTGTATGCTATCATGATTTCAATTATATTTTTAAAAATCATTTTTTACTACATCATTTACTAAGGTTACAATATTTTTACGTGCAATATTAGTACGTAAGGCAAATGAAAAAAATAATAGTCTACTAGAGTGCGATTCGGGTCAATTTCTTCAAGTCAGCAAAGATTTAAATCCTTCAAATTCTAAGTTACGAAGCCGAGTTAAAATTTTTCTGCGCCGTATTCGGATCGGGTTTTGCTCGGCTGGTTCGGAGAGCTTCCAAAAATCTAGGAAAATTGAACGCAAATCCGATTTGTTCGGATCTAGAACCGAAATCTGTCTAAAATGTACCAATGCAGTATATTGTTACTTGGCGCTGGATACGTTGCGTTAACAGTATTAATGTGTTAGAACATTTGAGAATCTTAACTCATCACGTGAGATTATAAAGGTTCAAGTCTGTCAGTAAGTACATTAAGTACTAAGTGGAAGGAATAAGTAGTTTCGTGAAGATGCAATGAAACTATTAACCAACTTCATATACAGTTGTATTGGCTAATTTTACTTCTACTAAACATAATTCTCCTTCCTATAATTAAAGCCAGCGGGTAATTATGAAGTTGGCGAACGAGTATTAACGCCTAACGTTTAATGTAAGGTTACGTGGTTCATATCCCGTATAAGTTCAGCGTCATAAATTCTCAAACTTGGGCACGTAAAGAGAAACTATGAAATGTTACTAAATCTGTTATTCACGTTTTGGCCCGAGGATATTATTCTATATAAAGCTGGTTATGTGCTATACATCATGCTAGTAATGTTGGGGAATTGTGTGTGAACGTTCAGAAATATTTGAACTAATATTAGATTTGATTGCTAGGGTCTTCCAAATTAAAAAAAAAAAGTTAATAATAACAGCTCCCGCAACATCGTTAAATTGATTAAAACAATGATTGCTGAGTGATACGCCAATGGTAAATTGGTGCATTGGCGTATTACCTACGACAAAATAATGCGTGTTTAAGGGTAAACGCCAAATTTTGCTTAATTTCATTAGCTGTGATCATTGACAGTTTATGAAAGATAATTTGTTTCTCAATACTTACCGGACACTTCATATATTCAGTTTAATATTTTGTTTGAACATGAACTGTACACAGACATTCGGTTAACCACTAACTTATGAAATAAGCTCATTTAATTTGACCTGGATTTTATCAAAAAGAGTATCTACTAAACTTGTAGAAAATGTAGTACCGTACATCAATTAAGAGTAAAGTATAGCTAGACACAACTGCAAACCGCCATCGCGTATTGCCAAAAAAAAATCTCTGCCTCTAAACAATTTCCTATTATAATATTCTCAGTATCCATATCCACATGTTATAGGTTTAATTTGAAATACCGATGTATTAATTACTATTTTAAAGTGTTTATACACTTATTGAGTTTCTTTTCGATACATGCCTTGTTAATGTTTTCCTTATACATAAAGGGGGAAAAGCTAATAATAACGTAAGTTAAAATATTCGGAGGGTCAAACCGAACGTCACTTCAAAATCTAATCACAGTGATTGCGTGGGTTAACCAAAAGACTCGCCGTAGATAGGGGAATAATCCAGGGCACCCGACGAAAGCTGTTTATCCAACCTACTTACCAAGCTTAGTTTCCAGTTTTATCTTCATTAATCTGTTGGCAGTAAATCTTTTAATTTGATCTATTTTTCCCTGTCGCCATTGACTTTGTAAGTCAGTATTTTAATCAATATTATGCTTTATATATTGCCTATTTTGGAATTTTAAATACGGGCTTGTTAAAAGCATGTTGTGTGTTACAAAACTAGGCTAACAAAATGTGTGTTTAAGTTCAATGTTTCATTTCATGTTTATTTGTTTTTGATGTACTGCATTTAAGTCCGATACTGGATATGATGCAATTCTATGTCAAATTGAATGTCCACAAAGTAAGCTTATATACTCGGATTTCCTTCTAGAATACCCTTGAGATTGTGAAGAGGACATTGTAATAAAAGATATAGTTGCGAAGTATAGTGCATGCTGCAAATAAAATTTAAAACAGTGGACAACGACATAGGCAAAATTTAAATGTAGTACAAATACCTATGTGTTTTGCAAAGTACTCTAAGAACAAGGTTACATAAATAACATATTTATCAGCACTTTTGAGAAAAAAATGTATTATTTTCTTATTAATTGTGTTGTAAAAATTAAGATTGTGAAGAATAGAATAGAAAAAAGATTAGAGTAAACGAAGAATATGCTCAGCTATACCACTTTTTGACAGGAAAATAAACTGAGAAAACAGATTTTGGCCTCATTGTGTAGACAATTCAAAGACATGGTAAGTCTGAAAACAATATTAACCTCTAGCTTTTAGCAATAAAGGAATAAAGTATAAGATAGACTTTTCTCCAATAATTGCATAATACAGCTATCTTGTCGCAAAAGGAACTTGTATTGATTTGGACTGTAACTAAGAAATAAGAAAAGACTAGATTGCACTCACACTTTGGCAAGTGTAATGCTTTCTTTCTCTGAGAGCTTTATTTCGTGCAACGTGAACAAACAAAGTAAGACCGAGAGTACAGTGTCATCATCTGCCTAACCTTGTCCCAATTTTATTTAGGGTGGACGCAATACTTTTGATTCTTCTATTCACTCCATCATTCGTCATTTCACTGCTTAATTCTTTTCTAGCCTTATCTTGTTCACAAAACCCATCCATCTTTTCTTTGGCATCCTCTACTCTTGTACGCATCAACTTTCAGACATAAAACTCTCTTCAACACATTTTGCATCACATGTCTATACCACGATAACCTATTGCTACTCAACTTTTCATCTGCTGAATTTACTATAATAACTTTTAAACTTTCGCGTTCCATGATATAATTATGTATTTCCACGGGAATGAACGCGCGCGGTATTACATACCTCTGAATCGCCTGACGTTTCGACCAAGTTGCACTGGCCGTGGTCACAGGCTGACTCCAGTCAGCCAATTCCCGTGGAAATACATAATTATATCACTGACTTTACTTTCAGGCTCCCTGTAATATATTCATTTCTCACCTTGTCAATCCTAGATACGTGTAGGCGTCTTTTATCCGTTCTCTTGTCCTTTTAGTTTATATAGTATAGGAAACTTGGAATCACAAATTGTTCCTGTTACCTTTTGCCACTTCATCCAACCTGTATTGATTCGATACTGCCAATCCGATCTATTTCGACATCGTTTTGTAAGAGGGAGCCGAGGTACCTAAAGTCGGAGAAGACTGTTTTCGCTGTTCCATCCAGTGAGTACAGTGTAATGTGTTATTACCACAGAGCAGTTACCTTATATTCCATAAAGAAAAAGAAAATACTAGGTTTTTTGTAGATTGTAGATTTTAATTAATTCAGGTATTTTTCCAGAGTAGTATTTTTTTGGATAAAAGATACCCTAGGCCCTTTTATTACCCCTGACGTGTATGTAAAATTTTATGATAATGATAGTGTTGGAGTATGGAGTAGTTAAGGCGTGCAAGCGTAATAAATAATCAAACTCACATTCGCATTTGTAATATTAGTCTGGTTTAAGATTAGTTGGGATGACTATTACGCTCCAAGATATTCATCTTTTCGCGCTAAGTAGGTAGGTAGGTAGGTAGGTACACTTCGGTACAGCAGGATTTGGCTAGAATTCCTGTTCCATCGACTTGGGAAACACATCCAATCGACACAAGATCACGATTTATCAATAATAATAGCACAGTGTTGTATATTTGCTTGTGAGCAGCATCGCTAGATTTCTGGGTGTGGGTCGAAAGGGTTGCCAATACACGAGTGCATTTTCACGCTTTTGAAAGTGTTATAACCTGCTTTACTTCCGTTACAGATCTTAAAGAACGTCGGATAGAATTAGCATATTCGCAACTTTAATTGAGATAGCCGGTTTTTTATTTTTATTATTTAGTTAAAAATGTCACGATTAACATATTTCATTTCAAGGTATATCAATTCACCCGTGGCGTCACTGTCAAAAAAAATGTCAAAAATCGTAAAAACCGTTTTTTTTCGATTATAAGTAAACTTTGCATCTTGCGTGAAAAGTTGTTTGGACATAAAAATTACGCATTAAAAGACGAAAAAAATGAGCTTCAACAGCCCCGATTGGATTACTGTTTTTTTGCAAATTGGAAAAAAAAACGCTTTTTTTATCCGTATTTTCGAAAATTCATAACTTCCGTTCTGATGAATAGTTAGACCTGAAATTTGGTAAAAATGTGGGTTTCACGTAAATCGAAAAAAATGGTTTTTACGATTTTTGACAATTTTTTGACGGTGACGCCATGGGTGAATAGATATACCTTGAAATGAAATATGTTAATCTTGACATTTTTAACTAAATAATAAAATTAAAAAACCGGCTATCTCAATTAAAGTTGCGAATATTCTAATTCTATCCGACTATATTTAAGATCTGTAACGGAAGTAAAGCAGGATTTAACACTTTCAAAACCGTGAAAATGCACTCGTGTATTGGCAACCGAGTCGACCCACACCCAGACGCCATGGGTGAATATGCCTTGAAATGAAATGTGTTAATCGTGACGTTTTATCTAACAAATAAAAAACCGGTTATCGCAATTTCTCCCATTTTTGAACGATTTTTGGCTAATTCTATCCGACTAATATTAAAAAGAAGTAGATATGTATATACTTATTTATAAAATGCAGCAAAACTAACGTCTTCGCTTTAGTTTGTTGTATAGAAGTGCTTTATTGCAAATAACAATTTTCAGCTAAAAGCTCGCTGTCTTGCGAAGAATTTTAGACTCATCCCAGACGTCTTAACTACAAATTGTAATAATGTACTAATTTATAAAATGTAATAAAACCAACGTCTTTCCTTTTGTTTGTTGTATAGAAGTGCCTTAGTGCAAATAACAATTTTCAGCTAAAAGTCTCAGCTGTCTCGAATAATTTTAGACACATCCCAGACATCTTAACTATGAATTGTAATAATATATTTTATCTGAGCACGTAAAAAGATGACATCGTCTGTTGTGCATACTCACTCGTACGTGAAATGAAAACTTAATCCGTAGCTAGGTGGCAATGCACTCGCGTTTGATGATCTCTAGAAAAATAAAAAAATTCACAAAACACGGTAAGTTTGTCATTAGGACTTCCAAATTCATAAAACGCAACATACGTACTTATGTACGTATTATTAAAGATGTGTTGCGTTTTGCAATTTTGAAAAGTATGAAGCATACTCCATAGAATGTGTTAAGAAAACAATTGATTTTCGTAACTTGAGTAAGTGAAATTCATAAAAAAATACACACAAATAACGCTTTTAAAGGAGGCGTACATAACTTCTTCCTGATAATAGTAACAGTTACCGGTAGTTATATATTATGTAATAATAATACTTAAGATATTAAAATCGCAAGAGATGTCAAGCTAAAATTTATATTTCCAATTTCATACAATTGATTACAAACATCGCGATTGATTGTTTACCATTTTGTCCGAACAGAGCCATACAGCTAGACGTGCTTGGATATACCCTTTTAAACTTATGACGATTTAGCTTTCGCAGATAATTTTTCACGAGCAGAAAGCCTTTTCGGTATATCTTATGCAATTTGTATAAAGGGAAATTTGCTCTAAACATGCACCACTATGTCAAGTAATCGCTTTCTTCATCAAAGTGTAAAGTACACTGAGAAGATGTGAAATCTTGATAGTTTTAGAACAACTGCTACTTGCGTGCACCAGTTAATAGAATGCCCCGACCAAAGAGATTGCATCTAAATAGCTTTACACCGTATTCACGAGGAACACACAGTTTTTGACATATTTTAGGTACGTAAGTATTTCTTTAATGCTACTTAAAGCGAGGCTTATGGAGACTTTGGTTTATCGTAGAAGCAAAGTTCTCACTTAGATTCGATTTCTCATGACCTATATTCCGTTCCAACTACTCTCATTATGTTATTTAAGGTCTTTTTTCAGAAAAAACTTGTTTTCTAGATGTCTTAGCTATGGCATCTCTTTGAATGCTAAGTATAATGCACAGTCGGAAGGTGGAAGAAAGAAATTATCTGTGTTGTAAACCTTTTAATAGCGCGGATAAAATGTCACTATCCACGTATTCACAATGCATACGCGGGTTAAAATAAGAAAAAATAATATTTTTTGTATTATTGGTGTTTGGTATCTATTGGTTATTATTATTGACTGTCTCACAACAAAGTGATTTTTTTTTATATAGAAGAGAAATGCGGTTTGGAGCATAGTAACTTTCATAATATTTTTTTAATTTAAAGTATGCAAATTATAGGTTTCGTGCCATATTTGTCAAAATACATTATTTATTTATATTTTGTAACAGATGGAATCTCAATAGCAAACGTTTCTACAAGAGAAGCTTTTATAGAAAAATAACCACACCCAACTTAAATTCATCATTCTTCCGCATTGCGGTACTTACAAAAGGAATGATCATAAAATCCGTTTTTTTGCGTCTGGCTTTCAATACGACAAGCTATGCATTTTATCCATCTAATTCACTCGACGTTCGGTCAGCTACAAACTATCAGCTTATTAGCATCGTAACCTTATGGAGGACGATAAGCACGTCAGACGCTTACGACGCAATACCACGAAAGGTAAAATAAAATCATAAATATTGCATAGGGGCACACCCCTTGTAATTTTCAAGGCGCTTGTTACACTAATGAAGCTTAGCCTTGCTTTTTATCGTGATCAAATTACACTTTGTTGCATATTAAAGCGTGCATTTAAGGTCGTGCAAATTAGTTTCTGTCCTATACAAATGATGTCATAGCATAGTAAAGGTTATTGGGTCGTAGGTAGCAGGGGATTTGCATCAATATTAATTAATGTAATTTTTAGGCAAGACTTTGAAATTGCATGACCTTTTAATATTATAGAACGTTTCGTATGGAGCGTCAATCACAAAATGTAATATATTTACTACTTGGAGAGGGGGCCACTTATTATACTTACCATATTAGAAGAATTAAAGAAAGAAGAAGAAAGAAAATTATATTAGAAGGTCGCATCTTCTTCTTCATCTTTGTCATTTGAAAAACATATTTAATTTTTTGAATTTAATACAGAATGTATCCAGTGTTCTAGGTTTGTTTGTTTATGTAGGTATACCTAATAGTAAAACTCAACTGTCGTGTACAGTGTTTCTCCCAGCCTGGGTCAGTGAAGTTATCCAATTTAGCCAGTAGTTGCATAAGCTTGTATCAGGGCTATATACAAGCTGTTTATGTCATATTACGCGTTTTGGTTCTGCCTTCTCAACTTTAGGCTATTTCCTGCCGCACGTGCATCAACTGTGTATGCTTGTATCAACGTTTGCATATACAAATAAAATATTGTAACAATGTGATTGGTGTTAAAAGTCAGCCTTATTTGCCGCGAACGTTGAGTTACGATAGTGGTTTAACGTTTTCATAATACCTAAGTTTGCAATAGATACTTCATAATTTTTTACATTTATTGTATTCGCATTCCTTAAGTTTAATTTTTAATTAATCTGTACATTCTATATGTATTATTCTATATTAGCTTAATGTTATACCACGAACACTATATGGCACTATTGCACACAAAGTTTTGCCATGAGTCTAGGCCTGTCATCACTTAAATTATCGACGCCGACAAAAACTTCAAAAACCCCGGACACATGTCTGAAATCGCAATTTTTCCCGGACAACCTAAAAAAACAGTTTCCATTTACCTTTTTTCATTAATTTAAACAGCTTATTAACGATTCATTTAACAATTATAATTTTCCAATGACACCTTATGAAAACCCGTCTGGACGCTCCCCGGATGCCCTCTGAACTAGGACAAATCCGGGGAAACCCGGACGGATGGCAGCCCTACATGAGCCCAATATGAAAAAAATTTTTGAATTTGTTGAAAAAGTTTGGATTTTGCTGTGAACAAATTTTCGTCCTCTATGACATGATACCAAAAATATACCTCTAAAAAAAAAATGCTAAAAAAATGTTTTAGTTTAGCTTCTAGTATAAATTTGGGTGAATATTAGTTGTTTCACTGGGTACCATTGAACTCGTACACTTGTGTGTACGAGTTTAATGGTACTCTATAGATACACGAGTATAAAATAACTTTTAAACTTTTACGTTCCATGATACAATTATGTATTTACAAGGGAATTAACGCGATCACGAAAAGGTATTATATAAGGTATACATCTGAATTGCCTGACGTTTCGACTAGGTTGCACTGGCCGTCAGGTCACGATAATTCCCGTGTAAATACATAACGAGTATAAACCTTTCATATTTGAAGTTACAGCATTCCCCTATCGACTGTAATCGGTACTTCTGACTATAAACTGTAAAGCAATCTGTCGCGATTTAGCGGTAACAGAAGAAGATACCGAGTGATGACCGTATGAATTGTCACGATGTACTACAGTATTATATTTAATGTAATAAAAGATATTCCAAACCTCTTTCATATTTACAAAACTCAAATGGAAAACAGTTTAGATGACTCAATCTTCTTTTAATCAGTTACGCCCAGTTGCATCTCATTGTCCTCGGAACACCAACTGGCCCAGCTACGTTTTAAAGATTGATAAACTGGTAAAGTTTCTTGTTGAAACTCTTCAAATGATACCTTTCAAAGGAAATGGTCGAGAGACTTTCGCCGAGTTACCTCCAAGAGTCAAATAAAGACATTTTGTGTCGAAGCTTAGCCCAAAAGTTTCCGTTTGTTCGTGTCGTGGAATCTTACATTTCTAACATTTTATTTATTGCCTGTCGACTTTGCAGTTTTTGAATTAATATATAGGAAACAAATTTTCATGCAGTCTTATTTGTCATAGCTTTACAAAACATCAATAAGCGTGTTTACAATATGTAGTTTTCATAGATTTACGATATTATTTTCTATATATCTACCACTCAATTCAACTCTGGCATACACAAATTTCTTACAAGTCACTCATAAACTAGAACTAAACTGAAATATTAAAATAATATCGGTAATTCCTTTTTAATTACACATTATTCTTTCTACGGAAACTACACGAATCACGCACGCATTGAAAGCAAGTCACCACCTGTTTTTTTAAGTTTTCAAATATTGAACAGTGATTGAATCTCAAATTTTCATAATTATGAGTCCACTTTATTAAATAAATAAAACAGACTTATAATAGTCCATTGAAATGCATTTTTGGGCATGGGTTACATTCGTATCGCAGCGCTGTTAAACCTTAATTAATGAATTATTTAAAAAAGTCAAAATGAAAATTATTCATTAAAACCCCTCTACAAAAATGGTCTGATATCATTGTTCTGTTAAATGATTAGAAAAAAAAGTTACAACGACCAATGGATTTTTTTTTCTCAAAAATTTCATCGATTTTCACTTATAACATTGTTATTTTTAATTCTACGACTAAAAGTTACTTAACTACGCTTGACAGGTGAATATTGTTATTACACAGCTGAATGGATGCTATACATTTTCTCGAGAGCCCTTTGGTTGCCCCCATACCACAATTATGGTAAGTTATGGAGTGGGTTGTTTGATGCATAGAGACCCAAGACTTTAATCGTATTCAGTGGTAATACCATTATCATGACCTAATCTAATAATAGTATAAAATATTTACAATAATGCTGTAGTCTATTATATTTTAGGTAGCAAACGAAAGAGAATTTCTGATCGAATGCTTTTACATTTTAACTTTCATGGAGGCTTTTACATTTTAACTTTTATGGAGCTTTCTTCATGGAAATTGAGGTCTGTTTTACCGTTGTGTACTAGGCAGATTTTAACTTCGAATTAAATATTCAGCGTTTGTTTTTGTAAACCATTATCTCCATATTTGTGAAATTCATTATTAGTTTTTTATTAGATTATGGATTATGGTCGACTAATGAACTTCACTATACAGTTATGACCTTTAGATTTATTTGTAATGAGCACTAAACCCGGAAATGTTTTTTGCACTACACGATGCTTGCTTTTGGTTTGACGATTTATAATACCTAGATTAATGATTCATCATCGGTTTGAAGTGGGTAGATGCCTATGCTCAAAAATAAATTATTACGCCCAGTTGGGCAATAAAAAACGTTAAAATACTGTGAAAATTGTCGTCTAGTTTTATTTTAAAGTTTTTGTGAAAGATTTGACAACAGTACGGCGGGACGTTATCCCTACCTACCGTTTTGACGTTTATTAAAAATATACTAATTTGACTTGACAGCCATCTACCCTAATAACATTTCGTTAATCTATTTTGGTACAAACGCCCTTACTCTTATGCTCTTACTACTTAACTTATACGTAACTACATGTAAGTTAGAAATCGTACCTATGATATATAGGTACGCATTTCTATTTTCCTTTTAAGCTACACTGCACTGTTATTAAATATTTTGTTTCAATAAATTATTTTCAACACTTAATAAACCACTTTCATTATTCATACGGCTTTAATGCACGATTCAATTAGCGATACAAACGTGTTTTATACCAATTACGAGTATCGATACAATGAAGCTCGTATCCATTAACCGTTCAACTCCTCTTCATATATACCTACCGATCAGCCGTGGGTCTCTCAGCCTAGGGTTGTCAGATGGGCCGGAAAAGTTCAGGAATTTTCTTCTTGTCTCGTGTCTAGTATTATTTTACTGTCCCGGATTTTTATCACATTTTTTTTAAACAAAGTTATTATGGAAGAGCCATGTTTCGGCACAAATGGGCTGGCACGACCGGAGAGGTACCACGGTCTCATAGAAAACGTAAAGCAAGATTTCGTTGTGTTTCGCCGAGTGTGTGACGTTACCGGAGCCCGTAACCCTCCCCCCTTCCCCTACTCCCATCTTAAAGGCCGGCAACGCACTGAGCCATCTGCTCGTTTGCCCCCTATCCCATAAAAAAAGAAAACAATTAGAGTTGTCTAAACGCCAAGTACCTACGCTGCGATCCGTCTCAAACTGCCTCCCTCATCCTTTACCCAACACGACATTGCATTTAGCTTTATTCTTAAAAATACAACATGTAAAAATTTACCGTCCCTAATTAAATACATAGTTTTTTTAATATGTATTTATTACTATAATAGAACTCCATTACCCTAGTAGAATTGTCCCGAAAATTATAAGTTTATTTCTGACAACCCTTGTCTCACCTCTGCAAATCGCTTTTACCTCCAATTTTAGGTATAATTTCACCTTTGTCCCATCATGTAAGTAGTGAGACCGGTAGTATTCTGATAGTCGTGGCTCACTTTGCATTAAATAAAATTTACGTCTTTCATTATGCATACGACCACTGTCTGGACATTAAAATGTTACCATCAATTTTAATATTTTCCTAGATCCAAGACAACATGACGATGTTGGTGTGCTATTACTTTAATTAATACATATATATATACAACATTATTGTACATATTTTGTAATTATCTTAACTAGAACTAAGAACTGGTCGAGTGCGAGTCAGACTCGCACACAAAGGGTGTATGGCCACTTTTCATTTTTAATTTAATTTTATTTTTTATTGTTACAGCGGTATTAGAGATGCATACTCTACCTATTACGGTACATTGATACAGCCCGCTGACAGACAGACGGACAGCGGAGGCTTAGTACGAAACCCTAAAAACTACCGGCACTTAATCGGTGGACTGGACACTATTCATGAACAATTTAATGTAGATATATACTATAGACTACTTGTACTTTCAACTTTTGTTGAAATTTCTTGGTTTCGTGGGAACGCATTTTATTTTTTGTGATAAAAAATCCTTATCGATTTTAAACATGATTTTAATGAGGACCAGCAATTTAAGCACCTCATTACCAAAGACCCATCAAGTGATATAGTATTCACGAACAGTGTAGTATTCTCTAATGAGATGTGAACGAACGAACGATTTTAACCAAACTGAGATGGCATCAACCATGCATGCATGCAACCTGGTGCCCCTGATTGCGTAATAGACCACTTTACACATTGCATGCATCCGTTGTGTCCGCGATTAGCGAGATTTTCATATACATACATATTTATGAAAATAATAGAAATAAAATAATAACAGTGTTGTATTTGTATTACAGTAATCTAAAGATATTATAATACAGAGTTAACACTTGATATAAACAGTTGATGATGATTGATGTAATGAGTTAATTGATTTTTGATATGCTTAGGTAATGAAATTAATTCATGCTCATAATTATCTCCTTGTGTCCTAAAAAGACAATAAAAATAGATACAACTGAAATCCAGAATTTTATTATAATCGTTTCTATCAATTCTTTTACTGATACTGACTAATTTATAGTATACTTAAAAAAAAGCCATTAGTATAAGTATACTTACTTTTTACTTTGTTCAGTATGTTTGTAAAAAACATACCTTAAATAAATTACATTTCTAGAATAAAATTTTCATATCGCCCTGTTTTGTAAAGTTAGTTTTTCGTCGGCGGTACAGAATCCTGTTACATGGCTGGCTGGTAGTGTGTCTCATAAATAAGAATATATTCATGCTTTCCTTGTATCCGAGGTATTTTATTTTGGTTTACTGTCCAATTTCCATTTTCGTACGTTATCTTAATTTGCTGCTGTTTTGGGCTGCACTTTACATATGTTTAAGCTTTTCCTAAACAAACGTCTGTATCTAGATGCACTTTCTTTTATCATGATGCATACAAATTGTTGAACTGAAAACTTCTTTAGGCACGTTGAGCACTTTTGGTATGGGGGAAAAGCACTGAACTCGCATTGTCATGTTTTCACTTCTGACGTGCAGTCCCATGACTGCCTACTTTGTTATTTCAGGGCAAATTTCGGAAGCTTTAAAGTTATTACACCGTAATATACCTGCAATAACAAACGGAACGAAATTATTTTGGAATGGTTAAAACCTATTACTTTCGTTAGTCTACGTTTTACGATTTAGAAAGATTTACACCTTAACCAATTTAAAAGTACCTATAGGTTTCATTTATCCACGATTTTTTTACCACGACGATTGTTGTCGATTTTGCAGCTTTTAAAACCTCCCGTTAGGTGTAGCAAAGCCATAAATATTACGGAAGAACACGTATGGGCGAGAAAATTTGCCGTTAAGTCGTAAATATAGGCGGGGCTCGCGTAGGTTCGATTACGGGCATTTACTGGTAGTACAGGTGCACATGACTTTTACGAGCTACGCAGAAGCCTACCAACGCCGAGCTTCATCACGCGACACACGGAAGCCCTCAAGGTATAATCTTTCATGGTCCTGTACTATTTCATATTCTTTACTTGATTCCTTGCTGACATCATTTTGCTCATTTCGCTATTTATTTACGTAACGTTTATGATAACGTTTAGTTTGTATAATACATGTAACATGTGTGAACCAAGAAAAAAGATTGCCTTTAAAAAATTAATGTAGCACTAAAGGTATTTTTGACTCTTTTATCACAGGCTTCTGTACTATCAAGGAGATGAAATTTGCCTTTAAGCTACTTGACCCGACTAGGTTATGCGGGCCGTGGTCGCCAGCAGATTGTTTAGCAATGTCCGCCCTCCATAATCGAGATTGTTTTGTTTCACCATTCTGAAAGCAAACCACAGTTTACCTCATCTAGTATTTTTCGATGGCACATTTACACACCCAAATCATTATATTAGGTACCGTAAACATTTGTGATTGTAAAGTCAAGGATACGGTTCTAATTTCCCTACCCGAAAGGATAAATGCTTATACTAGTAGCTGTGAATAACACTTATAAAACACGCCACTCTTTTTCACCCACATACCTTACATTCAATATAACGTGCTTTGTATAGATGGAGCACAATAAGTGAGCGGTTAAGCGTATGCCGCAAAATCCTTTGTGAACGACAGCCTATGGATCAGCGTGAGCGTTGCTGCGAGCTTTACATTTTATACCCAGCGTGCAATAAATTATATGATTGCCATATTCCACTGCGAGCAGCAGGCGCCACCCCAACCTATAAGGCATTTCCATTAACATAACGCTCCGAATAATTGTAAACGTTTCTCGAATAGGTTCATTAAAATCCTTATGTGTTGTACAGAATTTAAACTGCAATACTTTTCGCTTATTGAACATTCGTGTAACAAATTTAGTTATGGCAATTTGTTTCAAGAGAGACTCTCTTTTACATTTAGAATTTTTTAACTGATGCCCACATCCTACGAATACCTAGAAACGATGCTTTCTTAGTGTTTTTCCTGCTACTAAAGATAACCAGAGCTGAGCTTGCTTCCTGCTTGATGCGTAGTGTCGCGATCGTGTCCGTTCAATACGCATTCAATATTAATTTATTAATATCTCGAAACGAGCTCTGAATGTAGCTTGCAGTTGAATCTAACGGATCAAGTAGGGTAATCTGTCCTTAAAACGTTCCGATTGTGTTCTTGACTTTCAGTCTGTTGTAATCTCATAGTTTTACTGCTGTGAGACTCGAGGACTTAGTTCTAGTTTCACTGTAATAGTTTTTGGCGGGATATGTTAATACCCAAACAATATTCAAATTAACACATACGTATTTTATTTCGCTCTCCCTGCGTGCCAGCCTTAAGGAGTGAACATTTTCTAGCGAACTTCGCCCTTTCCATTCAAAACTTTTAAAGTCTATTAAACAAGTTGCAGGAATCCCTTTTGACGTAGGATACAAACATAAAGTGAAATCTATATCAGAGTGCAAAATTGTCTAGTATCACGCCAAACCCGCACGCAACGTAAACTATTTACGCTAACGCTCTGACGTCACGTAACGCAGATAAACGAAATTTACATTTACCCTCAGCCAAATATTACACTTCAATATTTATGTTCACCGTTTCGTACCGACACATTTGATTGAAAATTGCGGTAGTTGTGACAACAAATAGTAACCTCGCTCTCTACACCTAAACAGAGTACGAATTGCTGTATAAAAGAAAAGTGTTATTTTAAAGATGAATGTGAAGAATTCGTCAACCTGAAGCAAATCCATCTCGCGTCAAGGAGGCTAGAAAATACAACATAATAATACTCAGGGCTACCACACGCTACGAAGTCTAGTAAAATGTAACATGTATATTGTCATCGGATGATCTACCGTTCAAACGTCGAAGATGTTTCCTAAGGGGTCTGGATTGACTGGGTACGGTTGGAGTCGTATCCTAGCTGTTTTGGCAGCCCTATGCGAGAGTTACTCGGATCTACTTTGAATAGAAATTACGCAATCGACAAAATTTTGACGCAGCCTGCGGCACCTCCCACCCGCTTCTTTATCGAGGCTACATTGCCCTTGCATTAGTCTTTTTCCCTATAGAATACCAAGCCGGTGATTTAATTTTCTTTTGACCTGAATATTATAGCCGTTATAGATAGAATGTAAATGAATTTTGAACAGATAATTGAATGACATGAATCTTGATATTGATACGAAGAGTTTTAAATACGTTTATGAATATAAAATTGAAATAATAATATTTATTGAATTTATATACTTATTATATTACATTGATCTTGATTGAGTTACATGATTATTATATTGATCATCCCACAAAATAATAATGAAGTCAGTTTTTGTGAGTGATTGATATCGACGACTTAGTAATTACCAAAGATAGGTTGACCAGGGACCATTCTTGGTAAGAGATCGTACGAGAAATTTACGTAGTCTATTTTCTTCCAGATTTTATATCAAGATACTTATATCTTGATATAAAATCTGGAAGAAAACCGTAGGACTTAGACTTACACGTCTTTAATACTTATATTTAAGACGTGCAAGTCTAAGTCCTACGGTATACTCGAATGTGATGTTATATAATTTCTTAAAACATACTTGACAAAATTATATTACCGCCCATTTCATTCATGTAGGTTTTACCTTAAATAATGCAAACCTTTTATATTCCAACTTCTACAGTAAAAAACAAATGACTTTCTACGCGGGGTTTTGTTATTCATATTGACCGAGCAAGCGAAACGAGCGAAGCACCTCCGTTTCCGGTCTAGCCGATTAGGCTTTCGTCTGTTCGTATTTCTGTTTGTCTCTAAAAGTATTTCAACTTCCCTTGACAAAATATAGTATTTAAATTTTTTAGTTGTGCGCTACTTTTTAATGGGGAAGTTTGCTTCAGTTTGATTTTGAGTATTTACAAATTGTATACAATTCTAAACAAGATTTTGTATAAAGAAGCTTTTCTGATAGATTCGTCTTTGTAGCAATGGGTATATGTAAAGAAAAAAAAAGTAAGTGAAATGTACTTTTAGCAGTAAACTGTGATAATACTGGGTACATTATTCGGGTTTATTGCTCGCAGTGTCTACTGTTTTCTCAGCCATTATTTACAATTATGCCTTGCATTACCTATTTATATTTATACTATATAATATACATTATACGAATTGTATCAGTGTACGTATCGTACCTTTATCACATATGGCGTCAACAATTGCCGACAAAGAAACTTTGCTCATACTACAATGATGTCTGCAAATTCAAGCCAGCTTGCAATTCGTAAAGGCGAGAAATCTCACGCAGAAATTACCTTACACTAGACAGCGAAAGTCCATTAGGTTTTATGGTTTCCTCTCACCAGGACGGATTGCGCTGGAACGTTGAAATTAATTAAATTCTCACCTAAACGCGAGTCAAAAGCAAATTCTACCCTCTCTGAAAGATATATTTTTAGATTTTTTTTTTATACTTGGGTAATGTTTGTAGCCGAATTCAATGTAACCTTTGGGTGATCTTGAATTGTTTGAATTCTTTTGGCTTTTTTTAATCGTTGAATACGTAAAAAAAGTTTTGGACTCAATCAAAAAAAAACATTTCATTGTTCTATATAACATTTATATATTTATTTATTAGGATCTCTAACGGAGAATACACGTAACATGTTTATATACATTATTTGTTCTTTTTATAAATCTGGTGTTTCTACAATTATAAGAGAACACACATCATGCAGTCTTAATAAAAGTAATCGAACATACTAACAATGTGAAAATAATATAATATTAAATCTAAAATATAAAATCAGTGCAATAAATAATAATTAAACATGTCAAATCAAAATAAAACAAAAGCAGTTAAACATATAACAATCAAGCTAGATAAATCAAATAGTAAAATTAGTCATAGTTGTAACAATGAAGTCAAGAAAGCAAAAACACATCAAAGAAATAAATAAAATGAACACGCAACAATTTCAATAAAATTAATACAACGAATAAATTATGTAAAAAAATCAAAATCGAATAAAAGTACTAACATATTAAATTGAATCTCTTTTTGCATAATATATTGTCTTTCGCTGAACTAGGAGCAAATAAAAATGCGAAACTCGTTCGACTGTTTATTCTCTCGTATATACTTGTCGATTTGCTAGCAACTGGTTACTATTAGGTTCATTTTATTCATCTTAAAGCCCAATAACATACACGGTTGCAAGTTGGTCTTGTAAGGATGTTTGGCTCTGGCTGTTCAATCGGGTTTGGCGGTGTGAGTTTATGAGTTGTCGAAAAGATGGCTATTTTAAGACTTCATGTCATTGTAGTTTAAATGCTGCCTTATTGATATGGCTTTACCCTATGGTAAAGCCATGTCAATGAGGATATACGAAGAATCGGGCATGAATATCTACATTTGTGACTTGACATTTTCTCAGACAACGTGCACACATTGTATTCGATTAATAAAGATGTATGATTTACATATTATTCATGACGCATAATGCTTATACTGGGTACACATTGATTCAACATTCAGTTTATTATATTTATCCTTGGTCTGTTGTGTTTGTTATTTTGGCAAAGTAATAATTATAATAACTTGAGACACCATACACACGGCCGTCTGATTCCAAACTAGGCAGAGCCTGCACTATGGTAACCAGACTGCTGAAAAATATACTTACATATTTCTAAATACATACATATATAGATAAATTAAAGTACCTAATAACTGTATATGTAACTGTAGTATTAATTACGTTTACGTGGATTTACTATACAGGATATATCTGACATTGGAACACTTACTTAAATCACTGAAAGGCATGCCTTACATCATTTTGGAAAAGAGTTGGTACTCTTACACTGCTGGACCGATATTAACCAAACATAGCTAAGAGCCACCGCAAGGAAACTGGCTTTCAAATGAAAAAAACCGCATTGAAATCGGTCACAGACATCAACGTCAAACTTATAACACCCCTCTTTTTGCGTCAGAGGTTAAAAATACGTTCCATTTGAGAAACGGAGGTGATAAAACCTGGAAATACAAACGGTCATAACTTTTAAACGGATAGTTTTTTTTTAATAATTCTTATTGTACATGCTAGAGTCATGAAGTTGAATGATGATGTTTAATCTATACATTAGTAATAAATACTACTTCTGCAAATTTATTATACAATATTTAATTATTGCACGAATTGCACGGAATTAAAGTTTCAAAAGACATTTTTCGCATGTTACCACTACGTTAGACATATTTTAACGCAGAAAAATATCACTGTAGCCTTTGTCTTTGTATGTTGTCAACAAAACAATCTTATTTTAAATACCTCGTTTTAGGATATTCGAAAGCATCTGCAATGTTCACAATTTATTGTATATTCAGAGACGAACAATGTAACTAAAACGTAAAAGGTTTATTCATGTAAACATTTAATATATTTTTACATAATATTACATAAGTACATTTTAATATATTGTTTCTTTTAATCGGTTTTCTTAGTAGCGGATTTGGTTTACAAGTTAGGTAGATGTAGCTCTCTTCTCAGTTATCTAGTCCTCTGAGAGGTGGAACACAGATATATCATTGTATCGACGTCACTGTGACGCGTTCACTTCCAACTATTGGGGCTTTCTTCTGGACTACGATATTTATCGTCCTCTCGCAAAATCGAAACTTTCTAAAGCTGCGTTCAAACGCGGAACGGAGGTACACAGTTATATTTTATTTGAGTTGAAAACTTTATTATTGTTTTCAAAGTACTTAATACCTATCTCTATCATTTACGAGTGGCTGTTTGTGCAAATGCAAATTTCATGTTTAATCACTTCTCTCCGAACGGTCGCAGCTTTCGAGTATTATATCAAAAAAGTTAACTCGTAAAAATCTGGCATACTGAGGCGAAATCGTAAACCAGTAGAGTTTCAAAGCGCCACTTTTTTGAGAATGTTTTAGTCGCCCGTATCGAATTTTCAAACTTACAGCTCAAATTTTAATAAACGAAAGCATTTATGCTACCCCAAATTTATTTGTTTTACTGTATAACTTGTTTAAATTATAGCAGAGCATATACAAGTCCAAAGTAGAAAAACTTGGCAAACAACTGGTCGGTAGGTTTATATCAACATCTAAGAGCAATATTCGACTATTCATCAAATATATCCCAGATTTTTTGTTCTGTTTTAGTTTGGTACTAAGCTCATGTACTTATATACATACTTACATTGGTGTCTTTACCACAATTCATAGCACCACTAATAGCAGAAAAATATATTGGCAAGTTTCAGAGTTTCCGTAGGCTATTAGTTATTTCTGGGATCTGACAAAAAATATTTTAGGTACTTACGGTGTCCATGTTCTGGTTTAGTATAAATCATAACTCCATTTCAAACAATGTCGATAAATTACCACACAAGAGGAAGTTATGCCGATGGGAAAAAACATTTGACAACATTGTGTGGAAACATAACTCGGGGTTTGAATTTGAATCTTGTCTGAAAATGTGGACATTCACATTCATGTGCTCAGTCCGAGTCAGTCAGAGTCCTGAAAGGGTCAAAAGTTTGTAACCAGTCTAGTCTAGAAATATTTCAATTTTTTTTTTTACATTATTTTCCTTATTCTGTATAAGCAGGAAACCTGAATTTCATTACGAGTACTCTGGGTAAACGCTGAAAAGCTACCCACAACCTCTTTGTTTGTAAACCCAATGCCTTAATCATGAGCATAGTAACCACCCCTTCGACATTTGGTATGTTTAACTTGTGCGTATTGGCTAAAACTTTTATATCACCAAGCATTTTTTCACTTTTTAATACACTGCTATAACTTTTAGTATACTTAATGGAAAAAAAAATAATTTAAAATATAAATCTGCGTAAGTTATTATGTAACTTCTACAATAGAAATACTCTGTGGTTCTTGAACACATCTCAATAAAACATTCAATTATAATTCAAATTATTGTAATAATTAGAAATACACATAGAAAACGTTGAGTTCGTAATATATATCTACATGTACGCCTATTTCCAGATGCGTGTTTTTTTTCGTTTTAAATTTCAAAGGAAATAACATCGCAGGACGAACTCACGTTACTACCTTGACAAAACAAGGTCACGCCCTGGTTTGGCACTGTCAAGCCTTCAAGTCACATCTTGACAGTTGATTTTCGTTCAAATATTAACAGTATCGGGATAAAAGTAACTGCGTAGTATCCTATTAGGGATCATACTACACTGAAAATTTCGGGAATCAAGGAAGTGACACAACATTACTATTTAAAAATGTATTTATTGCTTTTCGAAGTATTCTCCGCGAAATTTGACACATTTTTCCATACGATGGAACCAATCATTGAAGCAACCATTCCATTCGGAAGTTGGGGTCTCCAAAATGGCCGTTTTGTAGGCGTCCACAGCTTCTTCAGGTGATGAAAATCTCGGACCACGCAATTTATTCTTTATTTTAGGGAAAGTATAGAAATCATTAGGGCTTAGGTCGGGACTGTACGGCGGATGGTCTAATAATTCTATGTTTTCTTGCTCTAAAAACTCTTTTGTTCTGTGCGCAGTGTGAGAACTCGCATTGTCGTGATGGAGGATGATGCGGCGGTTGCAGTTCTCTTTACGGAGTTCGGAAACGACCTATGGCAAACCAATGCTAGCATACCATTCTGCATTACCCATTCTTTGTCCCTCAAGAGGAATAGTCGCAACATGGCCGGTTTTGGAGACAAACGTGGCCACCATTTTTTTTGCAACACTCCGTGAACGAACAATTTTAGCTGGCTTTAACTAATTTTCGAACACCCAAACTCGTGACTGGTTTTTTGTTTCGGGTTCGTAGGCGTATATCCAGGATTCGTCACCTGATACAATGTTGTATACAGCATTTGAGGATCCTGCGTGGAATCTTTCGAGAGTTCTGACGCACCAAGTAACGCGAGCCGCTTTTTGCTCTTCACAGAGCAAATGCGGTATCCATCGGGAAAACAACTTTTTTACACCTAATTGTTCATGCAAGATTATTTGTGTTTGACTCATGCCAATATCTAAATTTGCCTGAATGTCGCGGTATGTCACATGTCGATCTTCCTCAATCAGCTTACGCACAGCATCAACCTTTTTTTGGGTGACTGCAGTTTTTGGACGACCTTGACGGGGATCATCACTGAGCTTGACACGTCCACGTTGAAATTCAGCAAACCAGCGATAAATTGTGGTTTTGGATGAGGCTTCATCACCAAATGCAGAAAGCATCCGGTCAACACACTGTTTTTGTGTTAAACCGCTTCGAAAGTCATAATAAATCATCGCCCCTGAATTTTCTCGAGTCAATTCCATTTTCTCAACGACTAAACAAGTTTGAGAAGACCTTGTGAGAAGACCGAGAATCTTTTTTTAAATAAATAAATGGTATTCGATTTTTAAAACCAAGGAGTTTTCAATTAAAAAGATTTTAATATGATAGGAATAGTGGAAATATTCCATTCCCGATACTTTTAGTGCAGCCTATGTATACACATTAGCAATACACTTTTCAGTACTTAGCGGTTTTTATAGTTTAACGATACGATAGTGAAATCAATAAATTGTTCAAAACAATAATCTTTTACATTGGCTCTTACATGGAAACAAGTATCGCTATTGGAACATGTTGGCAATTTACAACTGCCCAGTTTATAGTTAGCCACGATCAACAGATTAATTGCCATTCAGGCAATATACATTAGTGACATGACACATTGAGTAATTGAGGTCAACTCTGCAGTATTTTATACTTCACTTCAATATATTTCTTACGCTTAAATTTTGTAATAGCATTATATCTATTCTGTCTAATCCTAACTAGTCCTAACTAATTATGAATGCGAATGTGAGTTGTTTGTTTGTTACGCTTACAAGCCTTATCTGCTCAACCGATCATTATAAAATTTTGCAAACATGTTGTCAGAGGTACAGAAAATTAACCTTTTTAAATGTATCTAAACTTGACTAATCATTTTATAAAACGAAAAAGGTAGGACATGATTAATTTTAGTTTTTTAAAATTTCCGTAAAATATTAATTAGGTTTCGTCTTGCATACGTGAGCTACTAGAACCTTCAGTTACGGTAATGTTATCTATCCAACATTGTGACTCGGCGCTGTCCTTAAAATAATTACCTACAGCCTACAGTATTTTCATTTCATCTACCTACTTGAGTTTCTTTTTATTAGTTTTGTGATTGTCAATATTATAACATATTTTTTATTTAAAAAAATTAAATTTGTTGTGAATGAAATATGTTCAATAAAAATATATGTTGTGTTTTTTGATTAGTAGATTTAATATAAAAACCACCCTTATTCTAAGATTATTTACCTATTGCTTATTTGCGCCTCGACTGAGACGTACGAAAAGCTTCATTGTTAAATTTAATAGTATAACAAATCTATTGCCATATAAAGTAAGTATTTGTACTTATTTCAATCAAATACACAAATCGCAAGCTTACTACTTACGAAATCGTTCACTCAATCACACCGTTCCTTCGTCACTGCGGCGCATTCGCGACTGGTTGTGTACCGAGTGTATACCGAACTTGAGACGCGTAGGTATGACTCGCTTTCCGACCGTTTGTATGAGGAAAGAATACTGAATATATAAAATTACCGTGCTTCAGTAACTTCAAAGAATTATTTTATGATAATTCTGGAAAATTGTTAAAAAGAAAGGGTTTAAGTTTGTACATGAATTAATATTTTCTGAGAATAACAATAAAATTATGTATTTACACGGGAATTACAACTAAAGGACACTGAGGCTGAGTCAGCCTGTGACCATGGCCAGTGCAACGTGGTCGAAACGTCAAGCAATTCACAGGAGTGTAATACCGATTTCGTGATCGCGTTAATTCCCATGTAAATACATAATAAAAACAATATAATCCGCTATGTAAATCCGCGCCCATATTACGATTCTCTCACAATTTTACACAAGTTAATAACATGATCAATGAACGCTTATTCCGTAAAAGTAATTCTCTTAAAGTAAAATTATTGATAGACCTGTATAATAATATACTCGTTTATTTGGATACAGTAAATACAACTAGGTACTAGTTGAACTAAACCTTGTTTAACCTTGAAATATACACGTGAGTACAACCATATATATTTAATGAATATGAATACCACACACGAAAGGTTCATTCTAATATTTTACAGACGTTCATCTGGTATTATTAAGTTTTTTTAAACATATCCCGTAACAGGGATTGATCCTTGTATCGCGTGGGACTTTATAAGTATACAAGTGGTCTCACAATGGTCTCAAAATATGTACGTTGTTAAATCAATCATACAAATAATTATCAGATGTGCAGAGTGGAGACACTTGATATTCGTCGAGTGTTTTCGATTTATGGATATTAGCGAGATGATCCTTACAGTAATATGCAATTTATCAGTTTTTTATTTCTCTGTCCCTTACAAAACAAGACTGAATTTACTCATTACTTTGAAGAGTAGATACATGATATAGCATGGTACCAACATTTCGTTTGTAGAAAAAGAGATCTGCAATCTTGTGTATAAGGAAACATAAAACGGTATGGAGCCTAGAGGAAACGTTACCAACGGACAAGAAAGATACTCGTACCTACTCGTTCGGCATAGCGAACCCCGGCGCCACAATAAGTCACGCCCGCACTCGTTATTTACATAACAGAATGCATTTAGGAAATGAGATAGCTCGCGGAATACCCTCTTAATTTCATCAGGAAATTAGTTGCGAGTTCGTGAAGAAGTAAGTCCTCGAGTATCGTTTCATTGTCGGAAAATTTCGCACGTTAATCAGGCTGCGAGGGTGAAAACGTGCCTTTATAACACTTTTTATTATTCAAAATAAGGAAGCGGTCATGCGATGCCGTGTTGGCAAAGTTTTTATTGAACTCGTATCATAAAATATAAAGTTAACCCCTGTGTTTAATAAAACTATGATGCCGACCAAATATATGAAACTGGTGTTATTTCATTCAGTGCCTGTATTTGTCATCATGGTCATAGTCCTATTTATTGATATGGTAGCAGTATGGTATGTAATTACATATTATACTGTCATCATATGAATGGAGTATGGTACGGAGTATGGTACGGAGTATCCCTACTGTCAAATACTTTTGTTACTTTTACTAAAGATTGAAGTTGTAATAAATAATATTTAATTACTTGCGAGAAGTATTTAAAAAAATGTTTTACAGTTAAGAGCCATTTCACGTTTTCACGCAATTTTTTAAGATTTAGGTCGCCTAATTTACGATCTTAGGTAATACTTTGAAATTCTAAAATACATGTAAGAAATAGACTAATCTTTAATCTTGTTCTTTAATGTATCACATTTAAGAAAACCAACTTCGTTGATCTGTGGTCATCAATCTCCCACAACTCGTTTAGTGAAAAATCATCGCAGAGACAATTTCCGATTCCAAAATCTATCAATAATATTTATAAATTTGGGTGAAAAAAATACGGTAAGCATCGGACATATCTTTTAATCTTTAAATAATGTACCATTTTCTTAATTATTAATTACATTAATTAGTAAAAAAATAAAGACTTAGTCCAATTTATACGACTTATATCGCAAATTTATCGTGATTTTTTGGTTTAAATAAAGCGTACTTTCAAGAAAATATACTTATTTAAGTAAACTATGTTCTTTGAAGAATCTAATTCTAAAGTTTTTTTGACAATTACTTAATTGAATTAGAAATAAGATCATTTTTAAAACTACTCTAAATTGCAATAAATTACACTGTGCAAGTGGACACCAATCAGTACGGCGTTATCGCCCGTCGAAGTAGGATCTGTTTCACTTTTGCCCGCGTCTGAATATTCGAGCGCTCGTATTGCAAACGCATTATTATACTACGACAACAACGTTTTGATTCTCAGTATTATTTTTTTATAAGTTAAGAGTTTTGTTTATTTTTAAGTAAAGTATTATTTTAGTATTTTGAAGAATAAAGAAGTTATTTTGTAAAACCTACTGCATTCGACCCTGGACCGGTCCAATCAGTGGAACTTTTGGAATCAATCGTAAATATTTTTGTAGTACATTTTTTTCTTTAGTTTTCATTTAGGCATTCTACCGAATTGACATAGTCAGCCATCGCCATTTCGGTTTTATTAGATAAATATGGGTTAAAGGGACTCTAACAAACTTATATTATCTTAGTTTATTTAGCAGTAAATAATACAATTTCTTAAATTTTATAGGAGAAAGGACCTGCTGCATTAGACCACGGAATTGATGGATCAATTGACGAACTTGATGAAGTTTCGGATTCAATCGTAAATATTGTTTGGACTATATTTTTTCTTTAGTTTACAATGTGGGTTTTGAACTGAATTACTACAGTCAGCCATCGCCATTTCATTCTAATTTTAAAGTGATGGCGCACAATTATTGATGATAACAATGGGGTGAGAGCACATATACTCACAAATATTCGAGAAGTGATGGCTCGTACAGGTTGTTCTCGCAAAGTTATCAATTATAATCCTGTTTATGCTCACTACGGAAGTAATTGTGAAAGACCGGATATGGAATCCAACGATTATAACCGAAGCAAAGAATTATTTTTAACAAGTCTAAGAGAACAGGCGTCAAAACGTCTTGAAATTGAGAGGGCTACCGTGTTACAAGCAGAAAACTCTTTGTGGCTTGAACTTAGAATGTGAATACTCACCGCGTCCTCCTTTGGGAAGGTTTGCAAAAGGCGAATAAACCAAAACTCAGCTCAGCTAGGGAAAGTCCATTTTGTACACATACAACTTGGACCACATTTTTCCAATAAAACACGGTAGGGATAATCAACCAAAGGCGTTGGCACAACTTAGTGTGCAAGAACACATAATTAAAGAAAAATGTGGTCTTTTTATAGACGAGGAACTATTTTATTTAGGCGCCACACCGGATGGGTTGTGCGTATCTCACTATTCGGAATTAATCCTGATACCGCCATACAAACAAAAAACTAAAATGTTTTAAATTGGATAGTCAGGCTCAGGTCGTGATAAATCAAAACCATGAGTGGTATTACCAGGTACAGGGTCAGTTGCACATTACAAAAAAAAATATATGTTTATTTGCTGTGTGGACTGGTTCTGATTTTCCATTGAAAGTCGTAAGGGTTGTTAGAGATAACGTTTTTTGGCATGAAAAAATGCTTCCTAAATTGACTCGGTTTTATCAAAATTGTGTATTGCCTGAAATAATAGACCCTAGAAAAACAAGATCGAAGCCTTTACGACAAATATACATTTAACGTAAGAAAATATATTAAAATAATTTAGACCCGACTACTTACGACATAAACTATAACTATACCTATAACTATATATATACTTACGACATAAAAACGACTATACTAATGATCTTCCCCATATACTAGATAGTAAACCCAAAATAGCATAATTTGCTGAATGCAAATCATTAATTTATAAAGTAGATAGACGAGCCAATAGCTTTGACGATGTAAATAATATTTTTCATCCAGTACATGACTGACATTTACAACAATTTAGTGCTAAATGGAAAAAAAAAACTAAATGTATAAGATTCTCTTTGCCTAACGATAAACATAGTGAATGTGACATCTTATTAAATAAGCAAAAGTTAGATTTTGTAAATGAAACTGTTTTCTTAGGGTTATTGCTAGATTCGAGATTACAATGGGGCCCTCACTTAACATCTCTTTCGAAGCGGCTAAGTTCTGCACCATATGCTGTAAGGAAAGTTTGTCAATTCATAGACATAGACACTGCGCGACTAGTATACTTTAGTTATTTCTACAGTGTCATGTCATACGGTATTTTATTATGGGAGCGTGGTGCAGAGAGCCATTTATAATATACGTAATCGCGAATCCCGTAATGGTATTCCTGACGGTGCCGTGTCAATATATTTATGAAAACATAATTATGTTACTAAAGATGGACATAAATTAGTTCAACCAAAATTTAGGCTAGCAAAAGTGCAAACATCTTTTATGGGGTTCTGCGTTAAATTCTATAATAAAATACCTGATAATATTCTTCAACTAAATGAGAAGAAATTTAAAACTTGTATAAAATGCACGCTATGTAAACGAACACATTATAAACTAGATCATTATTTAGACATGACATTGTAGTTATGATACGCTTTTTATTTCTTGTTAATTGGAAAAAGTTTTATTGTACATGTGAGAACTGTGTAGTCACAAGTATTTAGTTAATTTTCTATGTTGCCTAGCAGCTCTGTGATTTTCATTTTAGAACAATATTATGTTACATTATCCTCACATTAAATTGCACTTATAAGCAATGCAACAACTAAAAAAAAAAAAAAGAACTTTGAAAAAAAAAAACATGTTGAAAAAGAGTGTCCTTGGAGTTTCTTGTCTGTTCTTCTCCATAGGATCTCCGTTTTGGAACAGGCAACTAGCTTCACGACCGACTTATACTGACTGACTCCTTCTGACAATTCAAAAATACCTATAATGGGTTTACTTGAAATAAATTATTTTGATTTTGAAACGCATACATTTTTTTAAATGTTTTATCTACACAAATATTCGTGTTTTATTTTTAGTCTAATTCTACTGCATAAATGAAATCATTTTTTTAATAAATCTCTAATAAAGGTGCATTACGATTATAACAGCTCAAGATTGTTTAGTCTGTCTCGTCACTTGCGCTACACTGCTTGCATTGTGTTTGTGTGAGTTACTACGCACACATGCAAAATGCTGCCGTCGTTTACCAAAACTCGAGCATTCAAATTTTGTGAAATGGCTCTTAATGAATTTCAGTGTTTCCTCTACCTTGCGAAAGTATAAAGAAGGATAGCTCCGACGAACTATGTATCATACATCTTTTGTTTATAATTAGCGTGATAGGTATAAAGTAGTAGTAGCACAGATTACTAAGTAGTTATTATTAGTGCTTAGTGCCACCTCGACCATTTCTGGTCTTTTGTGGCGCACTTTTTGCTTTACAGTTCACTGCTCAGACTTATGGCTTCGAGAAACCTCCAGATCCTTTCAGTAGGGATTGTTTATACTGTATTTGTTTATACATTTAGTGGGCCACAAGAATGCTCTTGTGGCCCTGTTCTATGCAGAACATGCATTGCAGTTTCTTTTGCCTCTTGACAGAATCTGCATATTGTGTTCTCGTCCAACTTTAGGTTGAACATATGTTTGTTCAGTTTACAGTGTCCGGTGAGGGTAACAAATACTAGATAAAAAATTTACCTGGAAAAGACTGGATGCGGAAAGCGGAGGACCGGGTGTTATGACGCATATTGGAAGAGGTCTATATTAAGCAGTGGAGTACAATAGGCTAATTGATTGATTTTAAGCTTACCTATATAGACTAGACGAAGATGTGTGTCACAGCAAGCGCGAGACAACGTGTGCATGTACGTAACTTATGTCGTCAGTAAACTCACTTTAAAAAAAGCTCTTAAGACTCCTTGAGTCCTATTATAGCTTTTAGAAGCTCTTTAAAGAGGTGCAATAATAAAACAAACACATACATTTGCGTCAGAGAACCAGGTTAAGGCAATCATCTATTACGCTTAACCTCAGTGCTATAACGAATGGTAGATAATTTATTCCAGAATAAAAACTACGCATTTTCTTTTCTCTGTTAAAAAAGTGAGAGGTGTAATTAATGTAAGCCGACACGCGAAATGTAATAGATTAGCCAAGATTAAGGAGTTGATTTTTGTGGTGTTAATTTATTTGACGATAAGGAGTTCACGCTGGACATGCCATGGCTATTGCGTACACGCGACATCCGGTCCGGTGTTCTCGACATTGAGACTATATCCGGGGGAACACGATGTTCACGGAAGCTGTTCATCTCCTGCAGATATAGTTTACACGCTAACTGAACATAACGTCTATTGAGTTGTGCGTTTATATAATCTTCATGAACCTACATGAGAAACTGTGGGGAATAAGTAATTGTTTATGAATTCTTTCTTCAGTCGAAGAACTTCTCTAAAGAAAATCTCCTTTTTTTAAATAATGCCTCTCTCGTTATAATATGTCTTTGTGTTTCAAACCACCATCCATTTGATTTTAGCTATTTGACGTACCTACTAGCGATTTTTAGGTGATTATACCTTAAGGAATGCTAATTGTGGTTATGACGTCCACTCTTTTAAGTAATGAAACTATATCAAAAAACCACTCATACGAAATATTAGTATCAGTATCCATGTTGCGTAAGCGTCCTTAAATTTTATGTCAACGCCCAAAAAATTAAGGGTAGATACCGCTTCCATATCCACGAGGGAAGGACGATCGAAATAAGATTAGAAATTTAAATAAGCGGTACCGTATCTAATGGCTAAGGCGTCGGATTTGCGATCGAGTGATTACGGGTTCGAACCTGACGCAGTACACTACCGACACCTGAATCCACTCCTAACACAAGCATTTAGCTTAGCTGAAGGGATTAACAAGAATAATAGTAATGTGAGACCTGTGCTACCAGTAGATACATACTTTCTTTCTAAAAAGCAACTAAAAAAATAAATAATATTTTTATTTACATTGTCCACAGGTACATATACACAAAAACTTGTCCAGACTGATACGAGAAGAAGCCTTTTATACTAAAGGATAAAGATTTGGAGGGTAGGTTCATTTTCTAACGTTATCCCCCTATGAGAATATTTTTCCTTGACGTCACTATTATAAGAAAGATATAGTATATGAATGGGGAGTATTCGACGCTGCAAATAAGAATACTGCAGTAAAAAATGATAGTCCGTTGGTGCGGTTTTCTACTTTTCGTAGCAGTGAGCTACAAAGCCATTCTAAAAATAGCCCACGATCTGATGGTGCATGATACGACATCTCGTTACCCGATTTCTTTAAGTAAAAATTACATCTACTTTGTGCTCGTCCAATTCACAACACCCAACCCAAATTCGAGCCTTATCATGTGGTTTAGGTCTATACTAAACGGGAATCTGTGTCCTCCGAAAAAATCCAGAGACAGCAATCTCTCACCTCCTCACCGTTTGGCTACTGTACGCTCTGCTCCGATCAGAGATCTGCCAGTGTATCAGAAGGACAGGCGGTAAAATAGAACAGCTTAAACTATGGACCACTCCCCAAAATATTATTCAGAAACAGCAACGTCTTATCTACAGAAAAAAATTACTGCTTCCTTTGCCCAAAGAATCATGAAAAGTGTGAAACTTCAATATTATTATCGTTCTTTGTTGAATAAATTTACAATTATAACCTATAATAATAGCTTACTACTTTTTCCTGTTATCTGTAATAATCTAACCTTTACCAGTGTAACCTGTGACCTTCTCCATTGTAAAAGAATCACGTAATTTGTGGGTCAGTGAAGCTATCAAGATTACATAGTTGGTTCGCTATTCATCATGAGACGTCTCAAATGAATGATGGGCCCATTTATACGGACCCCGTTCGGCCCACTGTGGTTTGGTAACAAATGGTTTTAGAATGGTTAAAATTATTTTAGTATTGGTTAAAAATTAAATTATTTGTAAATTTAAAAAAAAAACTATAAATCTGTAATACCAGTCGATATCGAACGATGATAACGATAATTGCAAACAAAGGAGATATTTCATTTTAAACCTAGACCTTCAGAGAAAAATTGGTAGTAGATACAATAAATAATCTCTGAAGGTATAAAATGAAATATCACCTTTTTAATCATTAAAATCTTAAAATTTCATTCCGACTCCGGCTCCGCTCTATATGTCAGTTTCCAGTTTCCGTGAGCCTGAATACGTCCCGCGGTTTCACCGTGAAAGCATAGAAAATATACTACCAATATACACACACACGCACACTCACAACATTTTCCTTTACTTTATACATATGTATGTAT
This sequence comes from Euplagia quadripunctaria, assembly GCA_963859945.1. NCBI lineage: Eukaryota > Metazoa > Arthropoda > Insecta > Lepidoptera > Erebidae > Euplagia > Euplagia quadripunctaria. The sequence goes on along the minus strand of OY982563.1, from coordinate 17,287,212 downwards.
CATGCTTATTGATGAATTTAGGTCTAGTTAGTCAAATATAACCATTTAAGACTTTTATTGAATTGTTTACAGAACTTGTTAACAGTGGTATAAAGGCTATTTTTAACATACAGTAAAGTCCGTTCCGTCAGCCTATTCCGATTATTATAAATAATTAATAAAAAGATCATATAATATAACCCAAACCATTAAAAATTAAACGGCTGAATTTCACTTCTATCACAAAAATATTTATTTCAAAATATAAATTTACTCATGCATTTTTACAATATTTTATGTACCCTTGTTTAAAATAAAAATAGTTGAGCTATGTAGCAGCTATATATCTTCTTACGTACTTTTAAGCCTTAAAAAGTTCAAAGCGAAAAACTTTACTATATCCTTATCAATGTTTCCTGTTCTCGTAAAACGCTGACTATGTAAGACAAATAAATAGTGGATTTGTATTTTTAAGGTAGCAAGGTTGATGTCGAATACCAGAACGTTCAATCGGATTCAATCTCGGCTCGCCATCCCTCTCAGAATATTTAAAAAATGAAGTAAACATGGAGGGCAAATGGCATCAATTGTTATCCGCAGCTGTGTCTTTCATTACATTTTTAAACGTAGCCGTTCTTTTTGTACGACAATATAATTCACGTCAGTACTACATAATTTCCGCAAAGACGGCATAGAGCGAACTACAAAGGGGCTTAAATAAAAGAAAACAAATTATAGACTCGGCACGTCTAAATAGTGAGAAATATAGGGTTTATATTTATAATAGTAAGCGAGGCCTGTTTGCGGCTGGCGCTGGGCGGTATGGAGGTGCCTGGGGCCTGAGTGCGACCCTGACTCCTCAACAAATGCCATTTCCGGATAACGAATCAGAGTGGACACGCAAACCTGTTTCACAAAGGGTGTTAATTTAGTTGCTGTGAAAAACCTCTGCGAGTTATTGCTCTGAAACGTGCAAAATTAACATTTCCATTACGAAATTAAATGCTATAAATCATTTTCACGTGCGGACTGTGCCCGTTATTCTGAATAACCACTTTAATATTCCGTTGCATTTACATATTAGGAAGCGAAGGACGATTTTGTGACAGATTTAGTGCCCTCTCATGTTTACCTTTAAATTGAATTGAAATGCCTCAATCTTGTCGTGCTTGTATTAGTACCCAAATGTATCCACGACGCGAGTGACGGCGTAGGCACATAATTAAGTTCTGCTCTTGATTGTACATATTCAAAGACTCACATGTCCACTTTTTATTTTGGTGCGAGATGAACAATCCACATATTGATAAAATATATGCGAGAATGGCGCCTCTGCTATCAAATTTTATTAAAACGATCATATAATATCATCCTGTTAAGTTTATTATTTCATAGACATATAATCTTTCAGCATTTTTTAAGCCTTCGGAAACACCCCTATCGCAAATAATAACGCTACCTTATCATAATACCACAGAATGTTTAAAAGCATTTATTTACTTCCATCGGCCTGTCATAGATATTAATTATGACCTGGACCAGGGGTCAAATTTTTTGTATTGTATTTAGCAGATTATCTACTTACAGCAACGTTTTTTGACTCAAGGACAATCCGCATGGATACTATTCGGTCCCTGCAGTTTTTCATCAACATATTGGGGACAATAAGTACATAGGCACACTGAAAGTTCTGCGCTCCTAACCGCTCATAAATGTTTGAATTTCACATGTTTTATTTTTTTAAACATAAGAAACACAATCATTGATGTAAAAAAAAATGTGTTAATTGTTTTTTATCACAAGTTGAAGCTCGGCGTTGGTAGCAAAAATTGAATTAACGCGAAAAGATTTTAGGGCGATGATTTTAAAAGTTGACAGACTCCACAAGACTGCACTGCTCTTCTTCAAAATGCTTTTGGGAGGGAAGCACCTCATTTGAGCATCGTAAGGCGTGGTACGCAGAATTTGATCGTGGCCGTATTTCTCTCCATGATGAAATTCGTGAAGGTCGGCCTTCAACTGCGATCACTGAGGAAAATGTGGCTACTGTCAGGCAACTAATTGAAGAAAACCGGCGTATCACCTATGAAGAGACTCGAGGACATTTGGGGATAAGCAAAATTCAAAAAATTTTACATCAACATTTAAAAGTTAAAAAACTTTGTTGCCGCTGGATTTTTCATGAACTCACCCCAGAACAAAAACGGACTCGTGTTGATTGGTGTAAAAAAATGTTGTTAAAGTACGATCACGGAGGTTCAAATGCTGTGTATGACATTGTGACAGGAGATGAAACTAATGAAGTATATGCCGGATAGAAAGCAACAGTCTTCTCTATGGGTGTTCGAAGGTGACAGCAAACCAACAAAATTCAGGCAGGCGAGAAACGTACGACGTCCTGTCTGCACGATCCCACTTGAAGAACAAAAGACAATTAATGCTGAGTGGTACACTACCATTTGTTTGCCCAGTGTCTTTGAAAACTTAAGGAAAAACGATCAAGAAGTCGCGTCCTATTGCACCGTGACAATGCTTTGGCGCACACCGTGAACAAGACAATGTCATTTTGGGCTTCTGAAAAGGTAGAGCTAGTGACCCATCCCGCACACAGTCCAGTCCTGGCACCATGCGATTTCTTTACTTTCCCAAAAATTTAAGATTTGATGAGAGGTATGACTTTTACGGGACCGAAAAAGGCCGTGATAGCTTTCAACCAGCACGTGCGAAACATGCCCTTAGACCAAGTTCCTCATGTTTTCAAAAATGGTTTGACCAAAAGAAAAAGTGTTTAAAATGTAATGGAGAATACTTCGAAAAGCAGTTAATATATTACTTTACATGAAAATTGTTTTATTAATGAGTTACGCAAAACTTTCAGTGTACCCTATTTTAGGGGGATAAAATATTACGGGGAATTTCGAGAGTTAGGTTAAAGGGAGATAAATATAAAATTATGCCTGTATTGTGATGCGGTGGAAGCAAGATGTACCACAAATACAAATATCATGATATACTTAAAAGAAAGGATTTAAAAAATATTTCCTAAATAATGTTCATCGCATAATAAGATATAAATAAATTGAGATTACAACCATGTTGGGTGTAATTTCAATTTATTCCGATAAATTATTAAGATAAACGCTCTCAAAATCCGTAGAGTGGTCATACAAGCACTACAATATATCAATGATGCTATTTTAATATGAATTTCGATATTTCACTTTCAGTGTTAATTTATAGTTTATTTTAACGAATGTTAAGTAAGAATTTTAAAGTTGAATGCCTTACATAAGTAAATATTATTTGTCTCATATTTAGCATATATATTCTACTTATTCTTTTATGCTATTTGCATCCAAATAACGAGGTTAAGTGATCAATTTGATTGCCGTAACTCATAGCAAGTACAACATGCTTTCGGTCTACTATTCAAGTCTACTTCAGTGTCGAGTATCTCAACTTACAAATAACAAATTTTAAATAAACTGCTTTAAAAATCACTATTGTTTTCATCATCATCACCATTTCAGCCATAGGACGTCCAATGCTGGACATAGCGCTCCCTCAATGATTTTCAAGAAGACTGGTTGGAAGCGGCCTGCATCCACCAACGGCCTGAGATCTTTACAAGGTCGTCTGTCAACCATGTCCACTGTCTCCCAATTTCCCTCCCTATGCTGTATATTTTTTCTTATAATTTTTAATTGTTGTGCACCATTCTAAGGTTTTCTGTAAGAGATCGCAGACTGCGATAAGACCGCCCACTGTATTGTTATATAATGTTAAATTTCTAAATTGTCTAATCCTTTTTTTGCTGCATCAATCTATTTAAGAATGTTAGTTCATACAATATTTTCTGTGAAGGTAAGGTACGCAAAGCATTAAGAAATATTTTTTTATAAATATAACTTTTAGGAGTGTCATAAATTTGGATTGCTATCAAAAATACATTCAAGAATATGGGAATGTTATATATGTACCACCGGTACTTGCAATGGACCATAAACAATTTTTACAACTAACAAAAATTGCCACTTTTATATTTTACAAAATCGCTTTCAAGATCATCGGTGTAACATCAAATGTCATACTTTTATTGCCTCAGGTCACACCATTACAAAATTTCCTAATTTCCTAAAGTCGTAAAGCAGAATTATTCTTCCATCATAATCACCACGTTAGAGGCGTGATGCGTTTTTACGAGTTAAATAAAACGGAGTTACTACTTACAGTGGTGTAGGTGGTCCACTTCAAGGCTAATTATTTTTAAAGCCGTGGGTGTTGTTATATGACATGTTACGACTTCTCCCGCAAAATAATTTCTAAGGTGTGTATCTACACACCTAAGAAATTATTTTTAGTTTAATAGATTTTAGTAATATTTTTATATTCTGTACATTTTTCATATTATGAACCAAAATCGATTTCGATTATTATTTTCACGACGTCTATGGCTCGCTTGTATGACCCTGTACCCCCTTCAAACGTCGACTCTAGCATTTCCTTGAATGTTGTACCCGCTATACAAGATGACTTGCGTTTGAAAATAGATTATCCGATTTCGCCTATTAAATCCATACAATGCATTAATTGTGGTGTCGATGTTACACAAAGAAGGAAACATATTCTTAACCTTGTTGAAGTGCAACATGTAATTGTTTAATGGATTACACTATTAGTAGTATTTTTTTCTGTTTTATTTTATTTTCTTTTTTATAACTGACTTGATTCTAAACTCATTGGTTTCTACATAGCTTCAGCTACTACATATTAATATTTTATTGCAATAAAAATATTCAGGGTGTTCTTTCAGTCCTTTATTTTTTTTGATTCGTACATGTTAACTTCGTATTTTATTTATAGAGAAGTTAGTGCATCATATAATTCTAATCAAATGCAATATTTCACAAGCTCTAAAATGGTTCTATCAACATTTTAATATTAAAATCGAATGCAATTCATCATACCTAAACTTGGAAAGTCTACGATTGGTAATATTATGCTCGGTCATGTATCACTTCTTGTCACATCGCCTGACAACTGACTGGTGTCATATCTGCCTTGGTGCCATTTCTGCCTTTCACAAATGGTCCGAGTATTAATCATAACCATCACTCATTTTGACAGTCAGGCTGCTAGTCCGCAGTTTGTGCAGTTATAACGTGCAACAAATAAAATTATTTTGCAATAGAGATTTGTATGACAAAGATTCCTTGCAAATACGTCCTTAGAAAAATACTTATTAGGGTTGTCTAAAATTTCACCATCTAGTGTATGTGTACTTAATTAAGTATCCATAATACATAGAACAACTTGTACGGGTAGCTTAAATTCTTTGTCTTTAATTATAGTTCCTTCGCCAATTACTAGTGCCTCGAGTTTGACCGTTGTAATAAAAGTCGAAATAATTGGAGGATCAAATCCGCAACATAATTAGATGCTCCCATTTTATTATTAATTATTATTTCCTAGTAGGTGAATTGTTACAAAATAGTTGGCTATCACTTTCAAGTAGGTAACGCCCATCTCCAATAATGTTTGTATCTGAGAAGTTTCCCTTTACTTTTTTTATAAGCCTAAGGTTATATGTTATTTTTTTATTTAACACTTAAGATGTGCTTCGATACTGCACTTCGAATATAATATAAAATTACAAGTATAAATGTAAAACAATGTGTTAATTAATCAATACAAATAAATAAAATTGAAGTATCTGTTTGTAATGTCAAAATAATAGTTTTTTTAAGCTTATACAGTTATTTGCACGATACCTATGCCTAAAAATCACTTTTTGAAATTTCTGTCTCTCTGTCTCTCTCTCTGTCTGTTTGTTCCGGCTAATCGTCGGAACGGACGGACCGATTTCCACGGGACTTTCACTGGCAGATAGCTGGTTATAAGGAGTAACTTAGGCTACTTTTATTTTGAAAAAGGATTAGGGTTCTGCGCAAAATATATAAATAATCATGTACACGCGAGCGAAGCCACGCGGAAACTGCATAGTACATAATATGATCATAGGCATGTTCAAATTTATAAACTTCACGACGAAAAACGGATTGAACTAAGTGCTCCTGTGCATTATGCGAACAATGATTGAAACAATATTTTTCTGTAAAATCAATACAAAACTAATGTAACTGTACATTTCCAATTAACAAGTTCGACCTTCTTATGACGGGGAAAAGCAAAGGAAAACTAAGTTGAAACATTTCTATGTTTGTGCTAATACGTACAGGAGAATTGGATTTCTAAAACTTTGATAACAAGGCTAGTAATTAGGTAAGGACAGATACAGGCAGTTTATACTATTTGTGATTTTAAGAAAGACTGAGTACCTAACACCTCTCAGACAGCATTGCGGGGAGAGTTTGTGGTGTATTGCGTTTGGCTTCGGTGGTGAGACGTAACTTTTTATAAGAAATAGCGGGTCGCTTAAAGGCTATGTTAAAAAGCGTACATTTCTTGACGCCACGACCGTCCTGCACATAAATTACAATGTTGTTTACGTTCCTCTATTTTATTAAATATACACCATATACTATTTTGTTGTGTATTCTATTGTTTGTCGTTACGCAGCCTATCTGTAGCACACCATTTGCATATTGTATGTGACACTATGTATACTGTATGAAACTCAAAATTATTAATTTTGTGACTGTTTTATAATTATTTTTAAACTTTAGCGACTATACATATTAGATGTTTAGATCGGGAATTAATCGTGATGATAATTACGAGGTACAATCCTTTATTTGGTTACACGACACGACTTTTGGATCGAGTTCCACAGATCGTGGTTACGGGTGGACAAAGGTTTGAGGTTGCTCAAATAACAAAACGTATACAGAATTGAATGAATTGATGATGATTTTAATACAAAAAATTTAAGGGTAAATTCTTTAAACCACGTGATTTAGGGCTAATGTCGAAGGACCCTAAACAATAATAATTTGAAGTCTTAAAAAATTATTGCCATTAAATTTTACGTTTTAAGAGCACTTATTTCACTGGATTTAAAATTTTACCCTCTAAAAGCTTCCAAAAACGACGTCAGTAGGTACGTACGTACATTGGATGATTAAGAGTAAAGTAACTCCTGTAGATTAACTCCTGTAGCCGGTCACATCGCAAGATGTGTCCACGAGGGTTGTCGATAGGAAAGAGAGACTAGTTCTCTCTTTCCTATCGACTAATTAAAAAGTAACCGTTGTTTGATAACTTGCTTGTCCACGTCTGCAGCAGTTGTAGTGGATGGCCTCAAGAACATGAAGCAATTTCTACATGTTAGGACTTATAATCCGGGGGTAGCAGTTTATTACGCTACTACCCAGGCGTGGTCCGAGAGAGGGGTTCGAGGGGCTATGAACCCCCCTTAACGTACGAACGTACGTAACGTAAAAATGTACACTTCAAATTGACAACCCTTTTAAGAATAGACAATTCACATATCTATACTAATATTATAAAACTGAAGAGTTTGTATGTTTGTTTGGTTGTACGCGTTAATCTCAGGTACTACTGGTTCGAATTGAAAACTTCTTTTTTTGTTGGATAGTACATTTATCGAGGAAGGCTATATAACATCACGCTACGACCAATAGGAGCAGAGTATCAATGAAAAATGTTGCAAAAACGAGGAAAATTTACAAACGCAGACGAAGTTGCGCGGGTCAGCTAGTATTTAATAAATAATTAAGTGCCTGCTTAATTCGTCTAAACAATGAAATAAGTAGGTATATTAAATAGGTATTACATAGATACTTATTTAAAATAATTTTGAAAACTCACAGTAATAGGTAGAAATACAGTACATCGGCGCAGTAAAATCGATTCCAAAACTCGAGTACCTACAGAACTCCGTGCAGCTCCGTGCTATTCCGTTAGCTACTCTACCCCATTTGTTTTATGATTTTATTTACAACATTATACTAGATAATTAATTTCCTGTTTTTGTGCAATATACCGTTATTTATCGACTTATTTTACTATTAATGTGACTAGAGATGAAACGGATATCCTGTATCCTCCGCCCGGATCAGTGTTTCGTCCAGAACAAGCCAGGTGGACAAAAACAATGTAAAAATTTCTTAGAAACGATAATGAGGGTAGTTACTTAATTAGTGGGTCATTTCGTAAACAGCAAAAGCTGTTCCAGGAATCATTTCAAACGTAGGTTGCGTATATAATATAAGACAATCGGGTCAACTGCAAGTATTTTACTGCTCACAAGATAGGTAACGTCTTATGAGTTACTTTAAAAAGTTATAGTGAATTAAAGTACTGTATTTTATGACGAAGAGTATGAATTATATATTTAAACACTATTATTTAAATTAAATAACCATTTTATTTGTAATGGTATTTTTTTGAGATATGTTGAATACTGTTGAGAAGAAGGAATAAAACCTTTCAAAAACGGGACCAAAACCGAGTGCTTTTTCAGTTTCTTGCCGCGAAACAAGACTTTAATATATTGACGGAGGCATCTGTGAAGAAGATTAAAACTGTTATTTCCCGAATTTCATCAAAACTCTAGAAAAATTTGAAAATAGTCTAACATCGCGGGAACGTTGAATAATGCTGAGTGGCTCCCTAGCCAATCTAACCTGCCTAACTTGCAGTAAACATAACGTCCTCAGCAGGACTGAAAGTTATGATCTCACAGAAGGATCTTCCTCATTAGGTCCTGAAAGGCCGATGATAAATATGCTGGGTGCAAGTACTAAAACTAAACTCTACTTGAATTTGTATTCGTGGTATTATATGCCCGTTACTGTGCATAGAAATGTTGTATACAGTGTGGAAGTTGGCCAATTAGGCTCGAAAGCTCAGAAAGCTCGTAATGAGGACTGCAGAAGGCAGAAGGTTCCGAAGGGATAATACACGTAAACGGTTACAATTACCCACGGTATTGCCACGAACACAGACTTACTTAACATGTTAATTATCACGTCTGATCCTGTATTTTAACTTATGCTCAGAAATATTGTAAATTTATTTACTGTTCAGGATGGGAGAAGCTGTGTACTAAAATACAGGCAATCAGCATAGCTCAGTACCAGAAGCTACAACTACTTGCAACAAATACAGAATTACTAGTGCATAAGAAAATTTGTGTAAACTTAAAAATGTTTGAGACACTAAATATTATTATTATTTCTCTTTATTAAACTTAAAACTTATAAATTACATTTTTAAATATCTATAAAACAAAATATATATTTAAAAATATCAAAAATAGTAGACCACCGACATCGGGCACAGGTACCAAGACACCGGTGGTTAGGGCTCCAAAGACAAGAACCTCCTCACCATACGGGCCGTGTCGAGGAGAACTGCTTTCTGCATCATCAGTCCCTTGATACAGCCGTCCAACGCGAGCCTCTTAAGGTGTTGATTGAGGCTCTTGGCTTAATAGCCAACTGCTTGTTTTTTTCTGTGGAATGTCTCTGAGGCTATTAATGAGGATTAATATCCATGAGCACATATGACTATCGGAACAATGATCATCGAATCGACATTCCACATATCGACAATTATTATTATTACTATTAATTAATAGCCTCAGAGACATTCCACAGAAAAAAACAAGCAGTCTTCTTTCCGCAGTTTTAGACCTTATAATTCCACAAACAAGAAAAGACACAAACAAGAAAACAAAAACAAAAAAAAAGGTTATGCGATCCTGACGTGCTCAAGCTAGAACTTACACTTCCCAATCCATTCGTATCAGCAATACCTACCTTTACTTTTCAATACCCCCGTTTTCTATTTGTAATTCCCAAATAACTCGGTTGACGGCGATACGCCGCTGCCAAACCCTTCCGAGATACAAGTGTAAGTACCAGGATCAAGAAAAAAAAATTATAAACTGAAGAACTGATTATAAACCTGAAGAGTTTGTTTGGTTGAACGCGCTAATTTCAGGAACTACAGGTTCGAATTGAAAAAATCTTTTAGTGTTAGATAGCCCATTTATCATAAAGAAAAATGTTGCAAAAACGGGGAAAATACACAAGCGCAGACGAAGTTGCGACAGCTAGTACATGTATGAAATTATTTTTTTTTCACGATCGGTACTTCGCCTCCCTTGGATTTTTTTTTTTTTTGTGATTAAGGCAGTATTTTCAAGATTATCTTGAAAATACAGTGATGTAATTATTTATTTCTTAAAGTAAAATACCGTTCGTTAATGTACTAGTTCCTAAACTAAGTATAAAAAATATGCAACAAATTACAAATTGAAATATTTACACATATTTAAAATATTTCCAAAAACGAGCTAATGCTCAGCTCAGTTTTATTTATTAGCACTCACTGCAGGTCTGTTACGAGATGCTATTTAATGCAATTTGCATGCAAGCACATATTATTACTTGCATTAGTAGAATCATTATAAAAATAATATGTGTGCTTTTTAATTTTTGAGTAGCGCAAAACGAAATATTATTAAATCAAAATTGTTAGTCTTCTCAGAGAGTATCTTTAGTTGTTAAAATGGTCACACTATACAGGGTGAATTTGTCATCACCATCCAATTTTTTTCTAGGCACTAGATATCACTCAAAGGCACCACTTTTGCAATAAAATAGATAAAATTTTCCCGAAACAAAAATCCAGCTTCGTGGTCACTTAGTCAAACGTAAAAATAAGTTGTTAAAATAAAAAAAAATGTATCCAAAAAATAATTGTCTATCTGCGTTGTCACTAAGTTAAACGTAAGAAGTATTAAATGCGGCGAAGTAGGAAGTTCCGATAAGCGGTTATGGAAACTTAGCACACACAGACTAGAGTTTACAAACTGAGTTGTTGAAACAACTTTGTGATGCAAATGACTCAATATTTTTGTACTAAGTGATATCAAAACAAAAAACAGGTTTCTCATAATTTTCATGAAATATTCTACCGTGTGAATTTGAATGGTGATGACAGAATCCCCATATATGTAGTGTCTGTATGTGTGCAATTTATTTATTTATAAAACCTCTTTATTCCTTAATTTAAGTGATATCCATTATAATTTTTTGGAAAAGTTAAAGTTAAAAAGAAAAGGTTATTTAATTAACGATGCATGTGTGCAATACGCACCTACATACATTATTGTTCTAAGATGCTACTAGCCAAGTTACCTTTAACACATAATTTTCTTTTGTTCGCCTGAAATAAATTCAACATCATCTCGCTTTACAAACGAGACTTTTTGGTTTGGAATGAATATTAGAAAGAATACCGCCTTTCTCACATTTTATATTGTAAAGATGAGATAAAAACCTGCCAACTGAGAGTCGAATTGAAAATGTAGTGAATGGCGAATAGCGAGTTAGATTTTAGTAAAAGCCGTCTTTCATCTAGTCGTACCTTCTACCAGATGGTTTTTTATACAATTATGTTATCTTGACACCGTTTTGGCAGTACGTAGTACAGTATTCAAAGAAATAACTTTATTTTAAGAACAGATATGTAAAGAGAAAAAAAGACATGGAATAATTTCAGTAAAACAGCGAAAGCCACACAAAAAAAAACCTTAGCGTTCGTACGCCAGCCTATTGCATACAAGATCGTATCCTGGAATTACTAATTCCAACTTCTAAGCTTTTTCTTCATTATAAAGTAACTGAAGTTCAAATACTTTATTTGTTTCTAAAGCAAATACAATTCTCTATACGTTAGTTGGTAGGTGTTGAAACTTGCTTCAGACCACTGATGAGGCTACATTGTTTCGTGTTTTAGTGCCACAACACATGATCCAAATCCGGCGTTCGTCGTTCAACGCTAGCCCAAGTTGAGATGAGTATTCTGCCCGCTAACTCTCAGCTGGTCAATTAAACTTCGTCAATACTATGCGCTGGTAGCCACTCGCTGCCAATAGTCTCTACTTTTGTTCGCTTTTAAAAGGTTGTTAATATCAGATCGAAAGTTGAAACTTTTGTTATTCTATCGCGATAGGATGGCTTGTTCAACATTTTAATTGTTAATTTAAGAATTAAAAGTAATCAAAAAAGCGGTACGAATAATACTGGGAGGTAATGTATTTTTTTATTAATAGACATTGGAGCAACAAACAAGGCTGCGGTAATAATAGTAGTCGATTACCTGTATCCTTTTTGTTTTTAATCCTGTGGAAACCCCCTCGGGTTATCACCTCACCGGGGCTGCCGGTGAAGTTGTATGTCAGAATCGAACCGACTAAAACCACACGGTATTCCGTCAGAAATGAGTCTATTGCAAGGGACTCGGGTATACCCTAGGAAGGAAGTCCCCGAGAACCCCGGCAGACCTCTTAAACAAAAGGCAGCCACGCCCTTGCGTGCGGAGGGCCTTGCCCCCATTGCGGTTTAGACAGGCGCGGAAGGCGCGCCACCGTCTCAGGCCTGTTTCTGCTAGAGTAACGAGCAGCCTCACCCGTTACCCCCAGGCCAGCGCTCATGGAGGCCGGAGATCTTTATCCGCTCTCCGGTGCCTGGTGCCTCTCTTCGGTTACCTGTATCCTAAATTATTAATTGTTTGTTTATTGTACCAAACATATCAAAACAAAATTATTTAATTAAGTGTAAGGTCCGACGCTTTTTTTGCGAATAATATGTCAAAACTTCGAGATTCTAATATCAAAGTGGTACATGCATAACCAGTGAAGTTAAGGTTTCATATTTACTACATTTGAAGAATGCTACTCAATATAACTTTCATTAACAAAATATTTTCTTTTTGCAGGTACCATCAACACGTTCAACACCTACTTGAAGACATTACCACATTGTAAGTCAAGTAGTTGCCAGCTTCAGATGTTATAACCTGAATTAAAACATATTGCCTGTAATGTAATATCCACCACCTATCCGCGTACCTTGGAAGTCTCTTTAAACGTAGCGGCGGCGCGCGGCGGCGCCCGAGACAATACAATTTCAGGGCCTGCTTTACGGACGGGGCTAAGATAATAATACTATTTTAATGATATCAATAACAAATAAGCTTCTGCAATTTGTAATATGGGCAATTAATTAATTACTTTAACCTTAAAACCAAACCGTGGATTCGTATTTTTTGTATGTACATTTATAGGGCTATTTTGCTCATTAGTAAAATAGTTTAGGACACGTTATTCCTTACATATCACATGGTTTACTTTTGCACAAATCTTTATGCATTAGCAACAGAACCTATTAGTAGTAAATGAATCAAGTAAAACATAACAAAGAATTGGGTAAGAGAGGGCGTATCGCGAAAGAGTCAACCAACCTCAATAATACAGTTAATGGGATCCCGTCCTTTTGGACCAGAGTAAAACCAGATCTCGAGAAATGGTAAAACACAAGCACCCTGCCCAATCCTACTAAGTTATATGGGTATTTTCAAAAAGGTTTTCTCCCTCGCAATCCCGAAAAGGTACCGTTTCTGTCCGTTGCCGTTCGGATTTGGACCAATCGTTTTCGTTAGACCATGTCCCAAAAAGCAGCATTTCTCACCTAAAACAGTTGCTTTCAAGGAACGCACTGGGATGGTAATATGGGATGGACCTCTAGGCATTGTTAATATATAGTAACAATGCGTAGAGGTCTTTATTCTGTATATACTAAACGAAGAGGGAATTGTGGAAAATAACAAATCGCGCCGTATACAAATTCCTATTTCTGTCTCCTGTCCCTGAGTTCCTTGTAAGATACTGTGATGCGGTCGGTATATACGGTAATATAAATCCTTGTTTTGGTGGCCTCATAATAGATGTATGTCCTAGTACTGATATAAGAAAAAGTCAAAGATATTTTACTTCTGACGCACAGGAAAACAGGGATGGAGAATCCGACATCATTGGGTTCGATCGTATCTTAATTTTTCTTTTTTATTAAGTTATCAAATTATTATAAATACTTAATAATTTGATTACTTATTAAGTAATTTGTACCTTTTTTATTTTATCAAACCCGGGATCTTTGGACTTACCCATTTTATTTTTGAATCAGTCCAAAGTTGACAGCCTTTAAAGAATTTATATGTATTCTATAATAGTGATACTTATAAAACACATTTCTTTGTAAAAGAGGACAGTGGTTGTTAATTAAAATCAAAAGACATCAGATAGTGGAATGCAAAGCATTTTCAGTCAAAAAGATATTTAATTAACCGTTGCGGTTTATTTCCTGTGTCAAAGCAAATTAACATTTTATGCGTTTAAAGGAATCCCTTCCTTACAGAAAAATCTCGGGCTAATTAACATCAATTTAAAGGTGAACGAAGAAAAATATATATATAACCGCATCTGCCGCCCTCGTCCCAAAAGGTTCCAGTTCCCTAGCCAGATTCATATAAGTTGCTATTTTTTCGGGCCCCGCGCTGGTATCCATGTGCGGTACGAAATTTGCGGAAACAAAACGAATGCATGGTCCTGTGAACACTAATGAACCTGCCTTCAGAGCATTCAGTCGGGTAAAATGCGCGCCTGGCCAGGTATATTTGCGAGTTAATGAGCAAGTTGGCCATTCGATTTTATACCTTACACCCTATAAATAGAAATGTATGTTTTAGCATTTGGTGGGAAGGGAAGGTAGCTTAACGTTTGCAGACGTAAAAGGGGAGATTATCGGGGAAAGGCGGACGTTTCCATAACATCGCCTGAGAGCGCGTGCGGTGGCCGCGTTTAGTGAAAAACGTTAATTAAAATGATCTATTTTTTATGTTTTTTTTTTGCTGTGTTATTTTTATTAAGTACTACATACATATGTTATATTAAGGTATGTAGTGTCTGGTCACCTTAAAAATATTGTTTTTACTAAATACAACCAAAACATCGGCGAAATGTCTCCTCGTTTGTACCTATGTACTCGGAACAAACTGTAAACACACAGTAAAGTAATTATGTAATCTAGTTAAACATTTCCAGAACAGTCAGCAGACCACCTGACGAGTACAAAAATTAAAATAATAATAATAAATTCCCTTGGGATTCCTGTTAAACATGATCATGATCCAATATTATCTGATTTATTTATATATATAGGTTGTCTGTAGACTTATTTGGGTCAGTAAAACCTATCAAAATCCTTATTTTTGATCATAGATAACACTTGGGTTCGTTGCATTTTAATTGTCGATATGATTTTGACGGAACGGTGAATTTTTGTAGTAAAGCAGCGTTCACGAATCGAAACACACACGCTCGTCGTCCATTTTTAACAAGCTTTTATTAGCTTGGTTTGTATGTTTCTATGTATTTTCACCCACTTTAAAACGTCGGATTGAATTGAAACTTCGCACACTTATCAAAGACCGATGACAATACAATATTAAAGACTAAAAAGCAAAAATTAATAATAGTTTAAAAAACTAAAAAACACTCTTCAGTAGCTAGCTGAACTAAAAAGTAGAAAATAAATATAAATTTAAAAAACTAAAAAACAAGCTTTTGTAACTAGCTGAACTATAAAGTAGAAAATAGTTTTCCATAAGTTAAAAAAAAATACAGTGATTAAGAAAAAAATCATTTTATCTTTAAAATGCGTGGGGTTCCTTTTATGGTATGTTCACCCATTTAACGTAACGTTTTAACCATTTATTTGGATAGTTTGAATTGTATAACCATAACACATAATAATATGGTGAATTACGAGTTGAACTCTTATATTTTTTTATAACGTGCAACAAAATAGTGTTTTTGGAAACTAGCCTTCTTCTTAACGTAAATCTTGTCAATCAATTCAGATAACAGTCCCTACTTTTACAATTTGGGACCACTTACTTACTTTTTACTTACCGTTTTTTTACTTATTTTCTTTTTTTTTTATAAAAGATGGATATTTTCTTTTCTGTGCCCCTTGCAAAGTGTAATTTCTTTGATGTTTGGTTGAGCAGTTAAGGTCGCACATTCAAACTTATAATATTAGTTAACATTAGTAGAAGCTATGTTATTTTATTTGCAAAACCGAACATTACAGTGATTGAAGTGAAGTTTTAGCAAGTAGTCCTGTCTAACCACGAAACTGCGGTTTGCCGTACGATAGCAGCCCTAATAGGAAATTCAAATTTTAAACAAATATTTAAAAACATATTTTTAAGATCCTGTAAATAGAAACATTTTAGTAATAATCCGTTCCATTTTTAAACACTGCAAATAAAAAAGAAATATGTCTACGTATAGAATTTAAAAATAGTGTATTAAATAAACACTGGCACATGCGCTGTGCTATAAGCCGAACGATCATAGTATTTGATTGTTGCAATGTAAACGCAGCCATTCTTTTCGGATTTCCATACCCGTTGTTTTGGTGTTTTGGTACTTTAAAAGAAAAAAAACTGTCAGTCGTAGGACTGCACGTCCGAAGTGAAAACACATACATCTGTATATATGTCAACTGAGCGTGTTCAGTGCTTTTTCCCCATATCAAAAGTGTTCAACGTGCCTAAAAAAGTTTTCACTTCAATACTAAAAAAATCGCATTTTAATTTAAAGTAACATAAACAAAGTGAGCTGTTGCCACTATGAGTGTAATTACTATCTTTAACTTCGACAGCATATTTTAAGCTGGCAGCATTTAGGGTGTCACCTCATTAGTGGAGCATTACCCTTAATTGCTAGTAGGAACATTAAATGCATACGTCGCTTTAGTGCCTAGTAAACAGGTACTTATGGTGTGAGTAAATGTGTGAGTTGGTGAACGTTTTCATAAGCGTATAATAGTGGGGACGTGATTTAAAAATGTATTCGTTGCCCCAATGTTCAAGAGTATGGCCTAGTGATGAATATTTAAGAGAGTTTACCAGAATTTGAGCGTTATTTTGAGTTCTTTTTTTATTAATTTTACTAATTTGTATTTTGTATGTATGTTCTTTAAGATATTCCACTGAATAAGGACTCTAGTAATTGTTATTGAACGGGACTTAATGCATTTATTTTTGTAATTCACAGAATGCAGCACAACTTGTACACAATTTGTAATAATTGTGTTCACTAAAGTTTTAGTATATTATCAAGAGATAGAACGTATACTACATTATTTTTTTAAATCTATTAAGTAGCATGGGTCACGTGTCACCGTTACTAGTATTCTTTTTAACCCCTTCAGCGAAGCTAAGTGCTTGAGTTAGGAGTGGGTTCACGAGCTAAATACTTGTATTAGGAATTGTGTACTGCGTGGGGGGCTCAAACGTGAAAATAAAGGAAAAAGTTATTCTGTATATTAAATAGAACTCATTAAATTCAAATTAATTTAAAAAAATCTCGACTTACGCTTATAACGCTCACATTAAGAATAACAAAAATCTCAAGAGCCATCATCATGGTTGAGACGAAAGAAGTTTGTGTCCATTACAATATTATAATAATAGCCTTTAATCAGATATTAAATCTTTAAATTTATTTACTTATTTTAATATGTCAACACTATGTATCTGTTTGCCTTTTGGCAAAGACCTCTCCCAATTGTTTTCACATAGTCCTATTTCCAGCTATTCTAGTCCACAGACTGCATGCCATTGCCTTGATCTCATCGGCCCAGCGTTTGGATGGTCTGCCTCGTTTTCTTATTTTGCTGTTACGGAACCAGTGAATGATCTTCTTGGTCCATTTGTCTGTTCCTCTGATTATGTGTCCTGTCCTTTTCCACTTTAGCTTTCTGACTGTTTTTGTAACATCCTTTAGTCTGGTTTTTCGATTTTTTCTTCCCCAACATGTTCCTTTCTGTCGCGTTTTGACATACCTCTAATTGCTTTGGTAAGGGCCCATGTTATGTAAGGACTGGCAAGATACAGATGTTAAAGAGTTTTCGTTTGACAGCCATACTCATTTCTGTGTTTTTCATTATCTCCTTCAGGCTCCAGTATCTTTTCCATGCATGCGCTATGCGTCTTTCTATCTCTTTCGTTGTTGTATCACTTGGCGAGATTATTTGCCCCAGATATATATATTCATTACTATATTCTATTATTTTACAATATTAACCATCATTAAAACAGAAAGAAAACATCATGAGGGGCTACCTCACGATATTCCTTGCCGCATTGAGAGTTCTATATATTCTTGAATTTTTTTATGGTAAATTGACAAACGAGCAGATGAGTCACCTGATGAGAAGTGACTTCCGCCGCTCATGGACCCCTGCAAATCAAGAGTCAGAAGTGCGTTGCCGGCCTTTGAGATGGGAGTACACTCTTTTCTTTAAGGTTTTATCGGAGACTTCGACAATTATGTAGAAACGGTGAAACTGGAGCTTTAAATAATTTTATCGCAATAGAAACATTGTCTTGGTAATATAAATATGGACAAAAGTTATGAAACTACGAAAATGATAATAACGATATTTTAGGTTAAAAATATGATTTCGTTTCGTAATTTCATAGCTTTTGTCTACATTTCTAATAAATAATTCTAAATTTGTAATTTATCTCTCTTTTATGGTATGTTCTAAACAATAATTATAATTATCACGGCCATTTTTTGTATTTGCCGACTACAAATAATCATAAAAAGTGTAAAATTATAACCATTTAGTAATAAAAAATTGAATTTATACTGTTTCAATGCAATAAATGAAACCAATCATTTTTAATAAAACCCAAATAGAAGCCACTGATAACCAATATATATACTTCCAAATGGTTACCGATGTTTTACGATGTTTTAGCTGTCCGGCGCTATCTAACATATAAAATTTACGATCTCCTGTTAAATAGCATGATGAAACTACTACGAGCCGTAACGGCAGTTACTCAACCATAAAACTATTCGCGCATAATATTAATCTAGTTGAACGTTACATTTTGTGGGAGCCTATTTTCATGTCGATAATACCCCACTACGCAGAGTTCATGTAGGTATGGATATAATCTGATGAAACAAGACTTGTTACCTACCTGTTTTGAAGGTTCATGCTCGGCTCAGAATTATCTAAAAAAAGTCGATACGAGTCTTTACAAATAAGTATTGTCGTTTTTTTTCGTTGATACGAAAGTACCCATCTTTTCCAAAGATTGTTTATAAATTTTTAAAATGCCAACGCCGGTGATTACTTGGATGTGTTCAACGTGGCCACGATGCCCAATCTCAGAGTTATATTTTCAATAGAAAGTCCATATTGCAGTTAAGAATTTTATTGTATCATATATTCTTATTAAATTAAATTTAAAGCTTAGGGGGCGTCCATTAATTACGTGAGGCGTTTAGGGGGGGAAGGGGTCGAGCCAAATCTCACTCAAACTTACGTGGGGGAGAAGGGGGCCTCGGCAGATTTCACGTAATTTTTTTTTCCGCAAGAAATAGTGTAAAATTGCGAGAAAACTGAGTTAAATTAAATAAGAAATGTTTCTCCACTAAAATAGTATATAATGTAAAATGCAAATAGTATAATAATGTAAAGTAGTAGGGAGACTCGCTCTACTACTTTACATGGTGGATTAAATGATACTACAACCGCAGTTGCTCCTACTACAATTTACTTTCTGTGAACGTATGAATTTTGAAAAATCTCACGTGAGATTAGGGGAGGGGGAGGTGGTCGAGCAAAATCTCACGACATCTCACCAGGGGGAGAGGGGGGGTCGAAAAATCGCCAAAATCACCTCACGTTATTAATGGATGCCCCCTTACCTTGGCACAATCTGCGCTTACTTTTTTTGATTATTCCAGCCGTTTAGGAAAAATTCACCATTCACCAACATACGTTCAGAAAAAATGATTTTTATATATGTAAGAATATATAGACAGAATATGCTAAATTCGTTGCTCCAAAACGGAATTTAAATGCATGCAATTTAAGGACCAAACAGTCATACCACACACAACATTTCAAAATATTCACATTTGAAGGTGTTCCACAAAACGTTTGTTATTTACCTCGTAGAGAATGGAAGCATTCCGAATATAAATTTAAGCTCCCCATTAGCATAAGTCGGACTACGGGGAGGAAAGGGGGTTTGAATCCAGTGCATACCAACTCGATAATCTGCAGGGATTGTTCTCTTAGGCCAAATAGCTTTAATTCAATATAACTGATCAATTAACGTACTCCCTCGACACTGTTTTATTTAAATTTTATGCGACACGTAATACCGTTCAATGTTTTCCGATAGTAAATTTTGTCCATATTTGGTAACTTTAAATTTGTGCAATTATTAAATTTCAAGTTTACCCGTGGTATGACTTTTTAATAATATTTAATAAATATAATAATTTCTAAATAACTAACTCTCATTTCTACGCAGCTCAGCGGACTATCCCACTTTTACTCAAACTATTAGCCATTAAGGTCATCACACACTATAGCTCATCACACACTATGACAACTTAATTGCTGGGTTGGAGCCGTACCGTTACCGTGACGGTATAGTGTGTGATGACAAAAAGACCAGTATCCTCAATAACACATCATCTTTTATACTTCTCAGGAACGATGTTAAGACCTTCAGGAGTTTGGACAGATCAATAATAATAATATAGCCTTATATTCCGATCTGTTGTTCATGTGAATGTTATATTATGTCTCTCAGTACTGTGTGCCTTATGACATAGGCCTCCTCCAACTGCCTCGCTTGAACTCTGCCAGCTGCAACCCTAGTCCATTATGGTCGTAACGTCGTCTTCTCATATTCCCGTTGGGTGACCCCGTATTCTTAGTCGGTCTCTTGGGTACCAAAGGGTTACCATTTGATTGCTTGTCCAAACCCATTTGAGGTTGTCAATCCGTGTAAGTAAATCAGCAACCTTTGTTTTCTGTCTTATTTTTGCATTACTAGTTCTTTCACTGAGTTTTGTTCCCAATTTACTAATCTCCACTGCTCTTTGGTATTTTGCAAGTTTCTCCCGGTGGGATTGCGTGAGGGACCAGGTCTCGCAACCATTATGTTATGCGTGAAAGGATACAGGACCTGTATCCTTCCACGCATGACATAATGGTTGCAAACAACCCTGTTTTATACAAAACCTGGTGTTGCATAAAACAACCCTGTTTTATACAAAACCACGCATGACATAATGGTTGTGAGACCCAGTCTCTGGAGAGACACATCGAACAAAATGAATAAAACAAACAATAAAACATTTAAAAAACCACGCTGTTTTAATACTCTTGGTGAAATAATACTGTTGGTGAAATGACTGGCCTGTTGGTCTAGTGGTTAGTGAACCTGACTGCTAAGCCAGAGGTCGTGGGTTCGATTCCCACCCAGGACAAATAATTGTGTGATGAGCACGATAATTTGTTCTGTGTCTGGGTGTAATTTATCTATAATATGTATGTATTTAGAAATATATAAGTATGTTCATCAGCAGTCTGGTTACCATAGTACAGGCTCTGCTAGTTTGGAATCAGACGGCCGTGTGGGAGGTGTGTCAAATTATTATTAAAAAAAAAGAAAAAAAAAAGCGGTATGATGCGGATACAGCAGAAAATACAAGAACAAATAACATATACTCTTTTAACCTAGCCCACTTTAAAACTCAAAACGAAGCACAAAACTGCAGTAACGAAAAAAGTCAACGAGATAACACAAAGTTGAAAGTTAAAGTTTTTTATCTTAAAATTCACTTAAAGTTCGTACTCAACGGTGCTCGGCGGACAACACAGGATAGTAAAGAAAATGTATCTGCATAAAAGCTAATTCGCTACGAGCAGTGCTTGCATTTGTGTAATGAAAAGCGCTGACTCGAGCAACAGGCATTATAGGTTAATGACTAAGTTTAACTCCCCCAAACACTAAGAGTTTTACGATAAAGTCACTAGTAGCAGGCACTTGAGAATCGATCATGATATATTTCGTGACATTTTATTTTCGAAATATTTCGAGTTGGACACATCTTATCCATAAAACTATTAAGGTAGGTAGCACTTGTTCAAGTCACATTTTTTTATTTCAATTGTATTATGAACATATTACTATATTTTAGTTGAGTAGGTATATAATGTGCAAAAACGTAGGTGTATTTTATTTTATACCAACACAAAAATACAATTTCAGATTTAAAAATCCCTGTAGTTCATTCGGCACTGAAAAATATGCGACTGTTTCAAACCTACGTTAACAATAAAAATGATTTACTTGTGTTCACACAGCTTCACACAGTCGGTGAAATCATTCGAGCTTTACACGCTAACTCATCCGCGTTGTATTGAAAACGCTTTAACGATTTCTTTATTTAAATGTATTTGCACCTAACGAAATGCAATGGTAGATTTAAGGCCGTATGCATTGTTTGCTAATCAACCTGAGGACGATGCTGGATAAATTGACATTGTAAGCACTAAGACTCTATCATCATTATCACCATCAGCATTTCATCGTCCACTATTGGACATACGCCTCTCCTAGAACATGCCACTGAGCTATGCTTGGTGTGTATCTGCAAGACAAAGGCTCTATGCTTCGACCGAAATAAAAATACGCTGCGACAATCCCACAGTAACAATATTTAGTAATAAATTAACATGGTGAATTTATCCCAGAATATATATGACGTATATTGTGCTACAACATTATCTAGACCCAAACTTAAGACAACTTTGTACTAATGGGTTCTAGAACATGGATTAATTTACTTAGATACTTTTTTGTAATACATACATATTATCTATATACTAGCAACCCGCCCTGGCTTCGCACGGGTAGCAGAGCATATCATGTCAAATTTTTTTCTTTATTATGTGTTAATCTTAGAAGATAGACATATAGCTTTCCTATATTGTAATAGCTAGTATTATGAGGAATAACTCCGTAATACATTGTTTTCATACAACTCTATTGGTTTACGAGGCGTCATATTTCAGCAAATTTATACAAACCCCTAATAAATTATACACCTAAACCTTCCTCATGAATCACTCTATCCGTACGTGAAAACTGTATGAAAATCCATTCGGTACTTTTGCAGTTTATCGCGAACAGACAGACAGACGAGGCGGGAACTTTGTTTTATAATATGTACTGATTAACTAACTACCCGGCCACACGTTGCTGTGGCTAAGTAATTTGCAATAAAAATGTTGTGACTATGAATGGAGATAAAAACTGTCCTATCTCTCAAATTGGACCAAACTGCACACAGTGTGTAAAATTTCACTAAAGTCAGTTCATTAGGAGTTCATCGCGGACAAAGAACGTGATACGAAAATTTTATAAAAAAATATAGATACGTAAGGAGAATTCTATGTACCACGTTTTAAGAAAATTTCGCGTACGAAGAAATGTGAAATTCGGAATAAACTGCAAGAGTTTACATGGAAAATAAATAAAGAAAGCTGAAATGTTTTAACTGTGTGTTATTAATTAGAAAATTATGCGAAAACAGCTACTTTAAACTAAGAGCGTCCAGTTTAATTATGTTAAACTGTCATGATACAGAAAGTCTACACAATGACAGTTCAGCTTATATTAGCAATGAATAACTTGATTTCTGTTACAAACAGGTCTATAAAATAAAACAAAACATTGAAAAATTTATTATTGAATTATGGTCGATCGACCACCAGTCGATCTCCAGTACCTACAAATATCCAGAAATGCAAATAGACGTATTCGCGCGTTTAAATATTTGTTACAATCCAATGCTTGACTGCCTCGTTACATAATTAATTTTTAGAACATTTTTTTTTTGTAATAAATGAAAAGATCATATTTATAAGTTTTATAGAAAAACCACTTTTTGATTTTTTTGTTATAATGAAAAAGTTATATCTAATATAAAAAAAATGTTTGAATCCAGTTCCGAAAACACGCCGACAGTTCCCGAACAAAACCAAGAGCGTGTGACATCATAATGTTAATACTCATCGTAGGACGCAGCCGTACAGCTGATACTGTGTTTTGATAGTTGACGTTGACACTGTACTATCGTGAAATTCTTTTAAAATTTATAATTTGAAAAAAAAAAAGTTTTTCGCATCGACTATTAATATAGTTTATGATAAAGTTTTAAAATACATAAAAAAACGTTTTTTTTTTCAATAACTTAATTGTAGATCGCAATATTATACTCTCTATATTGTCACTTCAGTAAAAACCAAGGGAAGGAAAACATTCATATGACCAATAAAGACGCAACGTTCTGTTACCTTTTAGGACAACATAATCAGTTTAATCATGTTATCCTTAGATAAGTTTGCTTGTTAGGTCCTATTAGCTACTTTCGGACCTCGGAATAAAGTGCAATCTGGCTTGTGACTCAGCAACGCGATTTTAATTATTTTTAAGTGTCGATAACCATTGCCAATGTCGAATTACTACGTGTTAAGCCTTTTTGATCTTAAACCTACAAGATCGTCTGTTTATCCACGAAGTTAATAAACATAGTTTTTAACGTTTGTACACAGCTAATTGATTATGGATGGATTTATGTGTAATAAGATAAACATACACGTGTGTAGAAGTATTAAAATAAAAGTAATGTGTATCACGAAATTGTGCTTTGGTATGTATTCAGATAACGTTTATTCAAATACGAATAATTCCGAAAACTGGCTACAAATTTATAGTCTGACGGTTGCACTAGACGGGATAAATTGTATAACAGCAAAACGTCTCTTGGAGATCACAAAAGCCTGCAAAATCAATTCGAACACGACGCATGTAGTTGGCAATATTTCAAATTCTCTTTGATGCAATATTTCCCTTTCTTTCTTTTCGGTTACGTAACAGAGGAAATGGTTTCGTTTCTTTTCTTAAAATGGACACGACGAGACATGTTCAATATATCCAACTGGTGTATATGCAGGGCTGTGTGAAAATTTCATAAATTAGAGCTATCTTGCTAAGTAACTACTTGACCCCTCTAAGATTTTTAATTAAAAAGATGTGTGCTGAAATTGTGTTTTCAGAATTTCTTTTACAATCGTTGGATTGCCTATGACAAAATTATCTTCTTTATCGGATTATATCAGCCGAAAATTATTTTATTTCATCAGGTTTGTATAGGCTTTTTTTCGTATTAAACCACGGGTCATAACCTCACCTTCACCATGGCTACTGGTGAAGTGGTATGTCGGAACCGAACCGACTAATACCATACATTATTCCGTCACAAGTGAGTCTATTGCAAAGGACTCGAGTATACCCTAGGAAGGAAGTCCCCGAGAACCCTTCCAGACTTCGGCCGCCTCTTAAACAGAAGGCAGCCACAACATTACGTGCGGAGGCTTGCCCCTCTTCCGGTTTAGAGAGGCACGCGCGGAACACGTCGTGCCACAGTTTTAGGCCTGCTTCTGCTGGGGTAAAGGACAGCCTCACCCGTTACCCCTAGGCCAGCGCTCATGGAAGCCGGAGATCATTTTGCGCTCTCTGGCGCCTGGTACCTCTTCTTCTGGACGGGAGAGTACTAGCCCTCTCCCGTTCCTCTCTGTCATCTCTTTAGCGGTTATCACTTCCTCAGGTTTGTGTAGGTTTACCTTATATCCTTGGCACTTAAATAAAAAGAAATCCGTGTCATCTTTCAAAATACGCATCTTACCATTATCACAAGTTTTGTAACCCTTGGCATTCAGATCCCAAGTAACATTCGAAATTAAAATTAAATCTGACTAGATTATTTATTTATTAGATAGATCAGAAAATAAGGTAAAGTTGTCATCGAATAGGTTTTGTGTATTCAACAGACCGAAGCCGTACCTACTTCTAAGAAGAAATCCTGAATCCACAACCTGTTTATTTATTTGGTCGAGAGTCACGCAAAAACCTGTACTTGTTTAGCAAACTTATAAAGGCAATTTTTTAACTTGAACACAGCTAAAAATTTATCAAAATCTGTTTGGTAAAACTGATGATAAATCACGCACATTATACTGAATCGTGGGCAAATACTACTAATACATGATAAAGATTTAAGAAATGAAGCGACTTTAAAACATTTTTGGAAGGAAGTCCATAGAAAATGTTAACAAACAAACATTCAGCCTATCTAAACGGTCCCCGTAGTCTTTATATTATAACCAAATTGTTTTTGAAGCATGTCAGAAGATCCCAAAGACAACTAAGCTAGAAAACACTCAATAGATCACCAGTTAAAATTAGTAACCAAAAACCACAAGTTAATTTAGCATAAAATACAATTTAAACAATACGTGCTGTAATTTGCGTAAAATGAATTTGAACAGATTATGCAAATTACCTTGACGTGGTTTAAATGATTGCATTTTAAATTAAATTTGGTAAACGACGTGGTGAGTGGGCACTGAAAACATTTAAGATAGAAAGCGGGGTACCAATCAATGTTGCATTTTAAAATGGGAATCCTTTATTTTGTTGTTTGTTATTACTATTACAAACAATGAAATAACCAACAATTTGGTTATCATTTAGTGTGTAACTAGTAAGTTAGACACTAAAGGATAACCAAATTGTTGGTTTATTTGTCAAAACTATCAATTATATTACTATTTATCGAAAAAATGTCACAAAATAAAACCCCAGATTCAGTCGACAGACGAAGTCTCAAAGCAGACAAAACGATGATAGTTCCATTCACAAAGAGAAGGAATTTGGAAAGATTGTCAAATCCAAAACGAAACGGCAAAATCCTTTCTTTTTCTAGTGAGGTTAAGTACCTAGGGGACACACAGCTCCCATCTGGTGCCGTAAAGTAAGTCAAACAACTACCAACTACTAATGTGTTTGAACAAATTAGACAGCCTACAATGTACGGCTTGTTTAATAGCCACTGGTGCGCTATCTTCGACACTACGGGACGCTCTAAACGCACTACTAAGCTCCGCTCAGCATCTATGTGCAAAAAGAAGCTACCAAAGGATTTATAGGATATATACACAAACGAAACCAAACTGGCAATCACGAACACTAAACTCACTAAAAGAGTCGGTTTCCGAAATAAGATCTCTAAACATGCCAGTGCAAACAGAGATCGACTTCGTGAGAAGGTACACAGTAGACATACCACAGAGGGATACATAGCTGGAAGGCCTCCAATCAAACAAAAATGGTAATTACGAGTGTTACACCGATGGGTCTAAAAAAAGCCGTACATCACGGCCTTTTTTAGACCCATCGGTGTAACAAGGTGTACAAGGTTGTGATATTTACGGAGAGAGGCCAAATTCCAGGTGGAGTGCCAATCTGGGAACAGAGGCCTCCGTCTTTCAGGCTGAGCTTAAATAAATGGGTGGAAATCAACCTTGAAAGAAAAGTAAGAAATCAACACATCTACATCAACTCAGACAGCCAAGCGGTGCTATTGACATTATACAATTTTGAGACTAGCTCAAAACTAATACAAAATTGCAAGGAAAACCTAAAAACACTGGGGCAATCAAACAAAATTACATTAAGATAGATACCAGGCCAGCATGGACAGGAACCATTCTGCGGCATCACCAAACAGCGAGCTTATTCAATCATAAACGCCAGATATACATCAATGGCAATTAAGAGATGGTATACCACGATTGATCTATCAGTCGTCATCACCTTTAATAAAGGGCTATGATAACAAAGTATCAAAAGAACTTCTGGAGCTCAAAAGATACAAAACCTGTGCAGTAACAAGAATCCTTACCGGACACTGCAAACTGAACAAACATATGTTCAACCTGAAGTTGGGCGAGAACACAATATGCAGATTCTGTCGAGAGGCAGAAGAAACTGCAATGAATATTCTAAGCTTTTGTGGCCCACTAATGCGGCATCGAAGTATTAAGTTAGGGTTGCACGTCATGCAACCGCAGGCAATACAAACAATCACTGCTGATAGGATCTGGAGTTTTCTCGAAGCCATAAGTCTGAGCAGTGAACTTTAAAGCAAGAGTGCGCTACAAAAAGCCAGAAATGGTCGAGGTAACATTAGGCACTTAAAATAATAATAAACACACGACGTAGTTAACTTGTTTAAACAGTAGTCATACATCACCTTCTCGTGTTAAACTCAACAATATGACTATCAAAAACACGAACTCAATTTATTATTTGGAATTCGTTTTTGAAAGACTACTTTTGTCATTCAGAAAAGCGGTTTTTCAAAACAATATTGAAACAAAATGCATGCAAAATACAGTTAAAGTGTAACATATATGTTAGGTTTACAAAAATAGATTTATTAATTTGATATAAATTCGAAATATTGTATTCGTTTGTTCATGTTTGGGGAGTGGAAACGAATGTTACGGGCAACACCGAATGTTTACCCCGGGAGAACAGTAAATTTAGACGTCCTATTTGCTCGTGGCCAGCATCGAGTTCGGACGTGTGATTAAAAGTGTATTGAAATAGAAGAATATATATATCTACCCTACAGTATTCACGTGAGTTTTATTGTACTGTCATTTTTACCTTTATTTGAGATATCATACATATACATATCGGACAGCCATTAATATGGGACGTTAATTAAACGAAATATATGACGTTGGCGCATTGCGATAGAGCCTGGCTCATGCCATGCCATTCGCTCGAGTCGATGAAAGGGCTGCGGACAGTCCCTTTCGAGACTTCGAGCAGACAACAAGTGCTCTGATTTGTCCCACGTTTCGTTAAATGTAAATGTAAAATATTGTAACCTCTCCATAATTTGTTATTTAACTACCGGCTTCTGGGCAATATATGTGACGGTGGATGATTAAGCAGCAATATACTATCTCTGAAGACAAACATGCCTGCTTGAATCGGAGACTATTAACTGAAGAAGAACCTCTGATCGATAGAAGACCCCAGCTCAACGCATTACTAGCATATTGCTGTAATTCTGACTGACGATGATTGGGTGGCACTGCAGACAATGCAAACATTTCTAATAGGCACCGCTCACCGCTTATCATTACCAGTGCCGTCTACTTGTTTACCAAATAGTTCGCAATCATCATCACAAACGATGATAGATTGTTAGTTTCTAAGCAAACAAAGGCTAGGTTGAAGCAACGCTAACGAGTCTATTGGCCTCAATCACATCGCTGAATAGAATAAAAGTACTTAATGATTTCTTGTCAGAGTTAGGCGATATTCGGCAAAAGAATTAGACTAAAAATACCTTACTAAAATACTGTGACCTATAGGTTACAGAAGTATAATGGTAGCTCTGTTAAAAGTACATAAAACTTAATTCACCGTATAGTCGTTTCTTTATTTAAGACAACTCTCGCACTAGAAATGATACTTGTGTCGAAGAGACTTTACAAAAATTCAACCAACGGACACAAAAAACACCCAGACAATGGACAACTATTTGTAGATCATAGAAATTTTCGTCCGATCCTGTCAGTCAATTATATGTCAGAGGTACCAATCTCTTTATAAAATGGTTCTAAAGAACATTTAATTCATTTCAGTTCAAATAAGTCAGGTATTCAACTTCAGTAAAACAAAGGATAAAGTATAATTCTTAGAAATACGATAGAGCATTGAAAGGCTCGTAGTTCGCACTTCAATACACATGAATTATCATTTTTGTAGAGTACCGTCTGGTGAACGAGCCCAGTGAGCGTTTACAGGTCACCTGTAGGGGCTGTAGGTAAGGTTTCGCCGTAGCGTTGCGAATATCGACAGCGTTCACGACGACCACTCCACTTTTTATCGCACTGATTTATGACGCTTATCTCCCTGCGCTCCTTACTCACAGATAGTGAACTCGAACAAAGTGCGACGGTTTAATCAATCACTTAACCGTTGGCGTTTTCAATTTGTCTTTTTAAGCATTCAGTTATCTGCTACAAGTTTCAGGAATACTAATTCGATTAAGTTCGCAACGTCTTGATGGAAATCTCTTGAGTCATGAGTTTGAATATATTTGTTAAGGCTATCAGTTCAAAGATAAATTCTGTCAATTAGTACGTTTTCTTGAAACTATACTTCAGAGGCATTCATGCTGTACAAATGTACGATTTAAATACTCACTGATAGAAACTGCTGATGGTCCACTCAATGCTGTTTTTTCATATATAGCTCTAAAATATTTTGTATTTTAGCAACTGTATATTAGTTATGGTAAAATGGAATACTCAAAGTAACGACAACGGCAGCCATTACCGCTGAACGGTGTTCTCACCAGCGTGCATGCAACAATAGGGTGTAATGAAATTTGTCGAACAACGCGGCATTCAGCGCACGTCCGCGCACCGGCGCCCGCTCAAATTGCCTCCTAATTAAATTACAACCCACTGCAGCTACTACGCTAACACAGAATTCATTCAGGCCTCTTAAACTCCTCTTTTACAGTTCAAAAGACGATCAATACACTGTACAGGCGAATTTGTCGTTTTCAGGTTTCCAGCAAAAATACTTAATTTTCTGGACAATGGCTCTTTTGGCAATGATACAGCTACATAAGCAAACACATTTTAAGTTATTGCATGACAATGCAATTTTCAGCAACTAGGTAAATGCGAGCGTCGCGATGGACAGTAAGCTTTTATCAGATTTCCTAAACCAGCCACGACGTGTGTCTGCGTATGACGCGGGTATAAAGTTCTTTTCCGTAATCTTGCTGTGCTAGAGAAAATCGGTCGCACTCTATTGTTTGGGTAAACAAGAAGCTGCGGCGTTGTTGAGATGACGTAGCAATAGGGTGGCAATAGCTACTGCATTATATTACGTATGTATCGCAAGACAGTCCCAAAGCTCCCTTTCAACTCACTCTGTTAGAAACAAAAGCGTATCGGTTATTACACCACCGACATAAATTGTCATTACTAGTACTCCTTTGAAAGGAAAATACTGGCTGTGAAATCGTTCAAAGCGAGAACTGCTTGTAAAATTAAACACTAAAGTTTGAGATGCA
Source organism: Euplagia quadripunctaria (assembly GCA_963859945.1). NCBI lineage: Eukaryota > Metazoa > Arthropoda > Insecta > Lepidoptera > Erebidae > Euplagia > Euplagia quadripunctaria. The sequence continues at coordinate 17,256,542 of OY982563.1, read as the reverse complement.
TTTGTTTCAATAAATAATTACTTGAACTGGAACAAACCGGTTAGCGTTGTCTAAAATAAATAATTATTCATTCCAATCAATGAATAAATACTTAAGATACGCTTTGCCGCTTGTCTCTTGATCTGGCTTTATATATAGTAAAGAATCGGTATATTTAGGAAGGCAAAAGTAAAAATATATAGTTTTTAGATTACATAATAAAAATAAATTTTAACTTGGGAGGTTATTAACCGTAAAAAAAACTTTTATATCGCATTTTTACAAAGACTTCATACACGAAATTCCCACATGGTGTTAACGTTACAATATTATTTGGTATATGATACAAACAGAAAGTTTCACATGTTAATATGGGCTCCTGCGAATCATAGTGGAGCTGATAACACGGCCCTCGGGGAGCGCCAGTCGTCTGATCAGACGATGTATGCAAAATTGTCAATACCGATGTACAATAACACACAGAATTACATTTTTAATACGAAAATTTCTATAAGTTACAATAAAATATGAAATAGTTTTTATCAGTTGAATGTAGCAGGTGTGCGCGTGAAATCAATGTTTTAATACTTTATATTAAATACTTTGATTCGGTGCATTTTCTTGAAACGCGTGCAATATTTCTCCTAAGCATGAAGTAAAAGTTAATACGGATAATATTTTGATAATGCTCAGGATTTGAATTAATTGCAATCGGAATATATACTTTTTTTTTCATTCTGTAGTATTTCAGTAGTACTGAAATCTTATCACATGATTGGTTGGTTAACTACTAAAGCGGCGGTGGTAAATGACTCCGAGGACTCCTGGCTAGAACGTGGGTATAAATGATTTCAGTTTTTTTACACTCCTAACGAGCGCGTATTATGTCTAATAGAGCAAAGTTTCTTACAGAGTAATCGTACCTCCTACACGCTTACCGGATCATATGCTACTTTGCACCTTATTTGAATAAAAAAACATCCATGCAATTTTTGTATAAAAATCAGGCCTTTGTCAATTTTTTTTATTAATTTAACATAGTTTAACTATGGCTAGCTCGAAGCTCAGTATTCCTGTCACAAAAAGGACATAAGAGTTCTAGTTAGTCCTTGCAATCGTGCGTTACATATATCACTACATATTGTAAAACAAAGTCCCTCGCGGCGTCTGTCTCTCTGTTCGCGATAAACTGAAAAACTACTGAACGGATTTTCATACAGTTTTCACTAATAGACAGGGTGATTCATGAGGAAGGTGTAGGTTAAATTTATTAAAATATGTTGATAATTGACGGGTTGCTAGTAATGAAATATATACCTAGTCCATACCTTATTGATGTAAATATATTTGATAAAAGAAATCCTTGACTGTAGACTAATTAGATGACTCCCATTTCTGCCAAGTCATAACCGTCAAGAAAATAAACAAATAACTTTAGTTTGATAATGATATCGTACCCGTCTAACTTCTGCTCAACTTGAGAGAAGGAACTTTCATGGAACCGATTAATTTCGAAATCAGACATTTACCCAAAATTTATTCCTTATTCAATGGAAGTAGGAATGAAGGATACTAAAGATATTCGTACAGAGCGAGCGAAGCGAAATCGACGATGTGCTGTTAAGAATTTGATTATGGGGTTTTACTGCCTTTGTTTCTATTTCTTACACGACGAAGTTAATACACCCTAATATTAACGAATACTTCTAAAGCAAGCATTTGCTATTGCAGTTTCTGAGAAATTCCTATAAAATTCGTTGTTCAATCTGCTATAAATTCTTCCGTTTCTTAAATGTAAGCAACTCGTACAGAGTTCCTTCTTTAGAATTTAAAAGACCGGACTATGAATATTTTACAGTGTAAAACCTATCATAAGATCTCCTGTTTACACCAGTGTACAGATTCTCTCTCTGTATAGTTATATCGATTGAAATTGTTTATATTCAAGAAGCAAGTAACCAAAATCTAAGTCAAATAAAATGTGCAGTGGTACTGACGCAGATGACAACAGCGGATAAGATCCTTCGAGCCATATCATTATCTAGATAACTAATTAATTTGCTTGCCAGATGAAATAGCTAATTTAAGAACATCGAATATTAATCTTGGTGGGAATCCAATCGTTATATGTTGTACCTACTTTTATAGTTTTGTTTTTATGGACATAGTCGATCAGATCTAAGAAAATAGAGAAGATTTTGTGTAGAAATACATTTTTATGAATTCGATGTAGCTATTACCTTTATAATAACAATAATAACCTCACACATCTCACAGACGTATGTGTGTTATATCGCAATTTAATAAATGTTACAGGGTTTAGTAACAATGAATCAGTAGGCGAAAATATCGTAATTTATTCTTTTCATTTACTTGTACTTTATAACTTTTTAGCTAACTTAATTCTATACATGTATATATAAAATTTTATGTTCGTTTGCTGAAAATCACTAATCTCCTAAAGGTCTTTACCGATCGTTTTGAATTTTTTACACAACGTTGTATTTTTTTTATGGGATAGGGGGCAAACGAGCAGACGGGTTACCTGATGGTAAGTGACTACCCCCGCCAGGGGCACCTGCAACTCTAAAGAGGTTAGGGCCTCCGGTACCCTCACTCACTCGGCGAAAAACAATGAAAGCATTACTTCACTGCCGGTTTTTTATAAAATATATATATAAAAATCAATGTATGTTTGTTCGTATTTTATGCACTGCCGATCGTTCATCCGATCATCACATAATTTTTCATACACGTTGCCAGGGATACAGAAAAGGAAATAGGGCAATGACATATCACTACATATTATAAAACAAAGTCAACCACCGCGTCTATCTGTCTGTCTGTGATAAACTAAAAAAATACTGAACGGATTGTCATGCGGTTTTCACTAATAGACAGAGAGATTCATGAAGAAGGTTTAGGTGTATAATTTTTTAAGATTTTGTGTAAATCGATCGAGATATGTAGAAGATGTCTCTGTTACCCGTGCAAAGCCGGGACGGGTTACTAGTTAACTATAAAAATATCTTAGAAACAGGATACCTTTCATTCACCCAAAAAGTATTATTCTCGAGAAATGAAAAAAATTTAAAAACAGTAAGTTTATTAAAAAAGTGTGTTAAATAAAGTAAAGAAAGTGTTAATAAAGTTAGGTACTAAAACTATACTACCGTACCAAGAGTTCCAGAAATATTTTTCAATTACACAAGATAAATAAGAAAGTCGATGAACATCGTTATACAAAAAATTAAGTGAGAACAGAGTATCACGAAGAACCTATCACAAGTTGAATGCAATGAGTCGAGTTGATTACAGCTACGAGTAGCTAAGCTTGGTAGCCTCGCCTCGCTTCCACAATGGAGCGACGACTAATAGGATCCAATTTTAACTAATGACTTCATTGGTAAATCGGACAGGAAACTTATTGCCTAATTCGTTAGCGCCATCCTTGCAGCTACCTTTTATGGCGGAATTAGAAATACTTACTTGATTAATAGAAGAAAACAATTACGATTCGTTGTTTGTTTTTGAACACATCGTCAAGGATACAGCAGATGCACAGATTTCCACCGCATGAGTAGTCTAGCACCTCCACCTAACAAAGTCCCAACATAACAGCGTTCTTGAACGGCACTTTTAGCAAAATGCTACCTTTCTGATCCTTCGTGTAAACCCAAACAGGAGGTTTTCGATCTTTTTGGAACACCTTTTAATTTTCTTGAATACCTCAAAGTTTCTTCTATTTTTGAATGTACTTATTTAATCATTCATCCTAACGGTGAAGTTAATAAAATTCCGGAAGCACAAGTACAAATAGCAGCGATGCTTGCGGGGAATTAGAACTTCACATGTTCCAGACACATAATGCGATTGGTCCTGTATGTCACAAATACCAGTGGAAATTATGAAAATGTACTGAAGAACACTTCGACAAGAAACAAAATAACTTACGAGGACAGTTCTGTCCTAGCACAAATATCTACCTACTCTTCAAACTTCAAGCAAACCATTCTTCAGAATTTAATAACAATATCAGCTGACGGTAGCTCTAAAATACATGTTTCTTTTTGCTTTTGTATTGAATTCCATAAAACAAATGAATAAATGCAGTCGTATATAAATTTATTGCAATAGCCGCATATAATCTTTCATCGGCAGCAACTGTAATTGTTCGTCGACAATTTATTACGATTGTGACATAAATGTAATGTGTATTGACATTTATTTATGGACCCGATTTGATTCAAGTTTCAGTAATTTTATGCAGTAGTATTTGTTTTTTTTGCATGTTGTGTTAGCTTAATGGTAGTTTCATGAAAAGTTTCACAGTTATATCTGTAGGAACAGACACAAATTTCCCTTTTCGTTACTTTAATCATTAAGTCGAATCTACACAGCCTAATCAACCGTAACAAGTGTCAATGGCAATTTTTGTAAACTAAATCCGGTTTAAATAATTTCTTCTTCATATTTATATTCACTTCCTATGCTACTAAGCACAGTAATCTTCGTGTTATCCTCGTTTTCGCTAATTCTAATCATAAATAAGCTCTCGCACGTAGTTTTAAATTTTGGGTAAAACGGTTTCACATGGAGCATTGGAGATTTAAATAAATATGACTAATTGGGAGTTCATATTTTTTAAAGACTACAGTATCATGGGTCACACATTACGTTAGTATTTCTGTAATTTCCTACAACAATGCTATATACAAATAAATATAACCAAAGTTACCGACATAGCTCGCAGGATAAACACGCTGAAGTGGCAATGGACCGGCCACGTATGCCGAAGAACGGATGGCCGTTGGAGGAGACGGATCCTAGAATGGAGACCGCGAAGCGGTAAACGGAAACGCCCCCAGCCAGGTGGACCAACGACCTGAAGAATGAAGCTGGATGGACTGAATGCAGAAGGCGGAGGACAGGGTACTGAGGCGCACATTGGAAGAGGCCTATGTCCAGCAGTGGACTATGATAGGCCGATTAATTGATTGATTGATGCTATATACTTGTGTTCGGAGTGGATTCACGTCATGAGTGTACTAGATGAGGGTCGAACTCGTAACCACTGGATCACCAGTCTTGACCATTACGCTACCGCGCGCCGCTTTACTAGTATAGTATAGAACAGTCAGAGACTCTTTTAAAATGACGTAGTGCAGAAACACTAACTGTTCCAAAAACCATATTTTTATTACGTTACTTATTAAGAAATAAATACTTTTTCTTTCTTCTTCTTTCTATTAAAGTACTATAGAGCATAAACATTTAAGAAAACGTTTAGTAAAACGCTTCAGCAGCCCAGTGCACGCTAATGTTTGAAGCGCATTTCTAAATAATTCCCACGATTCCTGTAGAGGAATGTTCTCGAAGTGTTTTCCGCTGTTTGTGTTTATAATACTTGAGATGTCTTTGAAATGTTTTTCAAATAGTTTGCAAGTGTGCTTTTTAAAATGTTTTTTAAACAATCGAGTAATGAAATGAAATGTGCTATTTTTGAAACTTCTAGTAGGATTTTATATTTAGAGTTTTTGTTTTGGAATGTTTTTAGTATAACACATGTTAGCAAAAATTTCGCCACTATTGCTATAAACTATCAAATTCACTAAATAGCAGGAGCAGCTATGTTGTTCATACCTCAATCAGCACCCAAGTGATCCTTAACAACTTATAATCTATGCCTAGCCTTTTTATCACCCCACCAGTGTCAGGCCGACCAATACCGTGCGCTACTTATATAACAAGTCATAATAATGTCTATTAACTCAACTTTATTAAATAATGAACTGTTTTATCATCTATTATAGTTAGCCCCTATTTTATTAATAAAATAAATGCGAGTTTTTGGGTGTGGCGACAACATACAACAACTGAATCAAATATAATAATGTCACATTGCAAATAATTTGATATGGAGTCTTGAAAAAGTGCTCGACATTTCTAATAGATATTTTATTTCTGTGACTGCCATCTTAGCATGAGGGTTAGAAAAAGTGAGTCTTAGATTAGATTGCATTTGAGAGATCCTTCATTTCGACTGCCCCATACCGCTTCTTCGCATAATTTTTGGAATGGTGAATAGAAACGAAAAAATACGACTTAGACCAATCCGCTCCGGATAAGTTAGGTTAGAAATTTCATGGTTATTTTCCTTTTTTTTTTAACTATGGTTATTTTCCTTTTTTTTTTTTTTCTTTTTTTTTTTTGTGCGTGTGGAAACCCCCTCGGCCGTCACCCCACCGGGGTTTTCAGTGGGGCGGTGTGTCGGAATCGAACCTCGAACCGACTAAAACCACACGGTGTGCCGTACTGCGCCTTAAGTAGGAGGGATCCGGGAACAGCTTTTATTAAGACATCCGGACCCCCCCTAGCGCCTGCCCGCAAAAGCGCGGGCACCACCTCCGGGTAAAAACTTAAATCCTCTCAATTAGGCGACGTCCAGGCACACGCGGACGCCGCCTCCTCGCGGGGGGCCACTATAGCGGGTGGAGGGGAAAACCCGTCCCGTCCACCCGCGGCCACACTCAGGGCGGCATGAGGCGCTGGTATGCGCGCCTCCGCCGCCCGGTTCGCCGACGGCGAATTAGGTTCGAGTGGAGATCGTCCTCCCGGACCCTTTCCGCCGCCTCCTTCCGTGAGATGACGTCCTCACAGAAGGTCGCGACCGCGGTAAAATTCCTGTCGCTACCGGCCATGGAGCGTATGACGGCCGGTAGCGAGAGATCCCCTCCGATGACTGCAGTGAGGGCCCGACGCTGCGTCGCCCAGGCGGAGCAAACCGCCAGCGTGTGCTGGGCCGAGTCCTCACTACAGTCGCAGTGGTGACAGGCGGGACTCAGTTCCCTCCTAGCGACCGAGTGCAGGTACTTCCCGAAGCAGCCGTGCCCGGAAAGAACCTGCGTCAGTCGGAAGGAAAGGGTCCCGTGCTGCCGCCCTGCCCACTCGATGATGACCGGCTGGAGCGCCTCCACGGTGGCAAAGCCAGCACGTGGAGCCTCCAGCCGGGACGACCAACGAGCCATGGTGGCTCGGCGAACGGCCTCACGCCATTCGCGTACCTCTTCGGGCGGGGGCCGACTGCCGCTTCCCGCCCGGAACTCAGCCGTTCGCCGATATACTTCGGCGAGCACTTCCGCCTCCAAATCCCACGGGGGTGTCCCGGCCAACGCGCACGCCGCCTCCGTCGACACGGTGCGGTATCCGCGTATGGCTCTAACCGCCATAACCCTCTGAGGGCGCCAGAGGCGCGCCCTATTCTGGGCGGTCAGAGCTCCCGCCCACACCGGTGCACCGTACAGTGCCATTGACCGGACAACCCCCGTGTACAGCCGTCTTGTAGCGACACTGGGTCCGCCCAAATTGGGCAAGAGTCGCCCAAGGGCGGACGCAGCGCCGACCAGCTTCGGAGCAAGCTGTCGGAAGTGCTCGTCGAAGAGCCACCTACCGTCGAGGATCAGGCCCAGATACCTTATGTGGGCCTGAACCGGTACGAGGACCGAGTTGACCACGATAGAGGCGCCAGGTGGTGGACCACGACGGGGCCCATGGAATAAAAGGGCCTCCGTCTTATCCAGGGCCACCCGCAAGCCCAGCGCCTCGATGCGCCCGACCACCATGGAGAGTCCTCTGGTGGCCAAACGCGCCGCCTCTTGAAAGTTCACCCCCCGGGCTGTGACAAGAGTGTCGTCGGCGTAACAGATTACGCCCAGCCCGGGGGGGAAGTCGCCCCGAAGGGCCCAGTCGTACCCCATGTTCCACAGGAGTGGTCCAAGGACAGACCCCTGCGGAACACCGCACGACATGGGCCGACGACTTAAAACTCCATCTCGGTCCTCGTACATGACGGTACGCTCCTCTAAATAGTCTGCCACTAGCCGCCTCAGGTACCCTGGCACTCCGTGATAGTGGAGTGCTTCCCTGATGCAGCTGAATGGCAGACTATTGAACGCGTTGGCGATGTCCAACGACACCGCCAACAGCACGCCGCCACAGCTCACTACCTCGTCGGTCACGGCCCTAAGGCGCAACACTGCACCGACCGTCGAACGCCCCGCTCGAAAACCGAATTGGGCGTCCGACAGATCGGGGCCGACCTCGCCAAGGTGCCGGACGATGCGGGCAGAGAGGACCCTCTCAAACAATTTACCCGCCTCGTCCAGCAACACGATGGGCCTGTAGGCCGCGACCGAGTCGGTAGGCCGTCCCGGCTTCCTTAAAAGGACCAGCTTCCCGCTCTTCCAGCAATCAGGGAAGCGCCCCGACGCCAAGCTAGCGTCGAACACCTCCGTGAGGCGGTCGGACATGTGGTCAAGGGCAAGGGCCAACACTCGGGCAGGGATCCCGTCTGGCCCGGGGGCGGTGTTCTTGGAACGGATCCGTAGAACAGCCGCCCCTACCTCCGCCTCCGTGACGGGCGGAACACCATTCTCCTCGTCCTCCCCGTCGTCTCCGGCCAAAGGGGCCATCGACGGGGGTACGTGCTCCACCCGTTGCGGGAAAAGGCCCTCAACCACTTCCTGCAGGAAGCTGGGCTGGAGAGTCTCCGTAAGGGGGGGGCCCGACGCGCGGAGCTTTTGTTGCGCCGCGCGATATGGGCGACCCCAGGGGTCACGATCGAGACCCTCCAGCATCTCCTTTCTTTTTTCCTCTTTGGCGCGGCTAATGGCCAGCTTCAGAGTGTTCCGCGCCTCTCGGTACTCCTCATGAAGCTGGTCATCTTCCCCCTCTCCACGGCGACGCCGCCGGCTGTGAGTGTAGGACCTCCGGGCACGGGTACAGGCCGCACGGAGGTCCGCCAACTCCTGGGACCACCAATAGACCTCCTTCCTTGGAGGCCGACGACCTCGAACGCGGGGCATGACCGCATCGCAAATCTGCGTAATCGCATCGCGAAAGCGGCCTGCCCCCATGTCTACCTCCTCAGTCAGAGGCCGCGGAGACAGCCAAGAGTAAATAATGGCTGCCTCCTCCAGTAGGTCCCTATCCAACTTGGTAACAGCCCACCGCGGGAAGCGGGAAGAACGCCGCGCCGTGTGACCCCTTCTGGGGTCCTGGGTCCGGGAGAGCTCGAATCGGATATAGAGGTGATCCGAGAGCGTCTCAACCTCTTCCAGGACACGCCAGTTCCTTACTCGTGCGGCGAGAGCAGGGGTAGCGAACGAAAGGTCCACTATCGACCCCCCCTGCTGTCGCACGCACGTGTTGGTGGAGCCTCTGTTTAGAAGACAGAGGCCCACCGAAGCCGCCCACTCCTCTACGGCTTCGCCCCGTGCATCCGTCCTGGGGGAACCCCACGCAACGGACTTTGCGTTGAAGTCCCCCAGCACTAAGACGTGCCCAGACGCTAGTCGCCGCATCGAGGTCTCCATGTTATTGAGGAAAACCTCGAAGTCGCTCAGACTCCGATTGGGGGAGAAGTAGACACCATAAATGGTGATCCCCCCCCATGCAGCAGCAACATATCCATTACCCTTGTCTCTTAGCGACAAGGGCGGGGAATGAGCCGCCGTGGAGCCGACGACTGCCACGGAGCCGTCCCGGTCACCCACCCAGTTTGGACGGGGAGGAACATAATAGGGCTCCGAGACTACGGCTACTCCGATCGACCACTCTGCCATGGTTTGCAAGAAAAGATCTTGCGCACCGGCAGAGTGGTTTAGGTTCGTCTGGACAAGGAGGCTTGAGACTTGGTCCATTTATTGGACCGTCTCTACAGCCTCCTCCATGGGCGACGGCGTCGACGCACGGGTGACATCGGAGGTAGCCTGGGTCGATTGGCTAGCCCCCGATGTTTTCTGAGAAGTGCGGGGAGGCTTGCAGCCCCCCTGCCCCATCTGGTGATTGGCGGGCACATTTCCCGCTGCACACGCCGGGCAGTGAGGGGCGGCGGAACATTCCGCCGCCTTGTGCCCCGGTCGACCGCAGCGGAAACATAGTCCGCTGCAGTCAAAACAACTCGAACACTTGACGCGGGTGTGTCCCGACCCTAGGCATTTGAAACACCTCATCGGTCTCGCTACCAGGACTGTGACTCTGGCGTTCACGAAACCGATGAGGATCTTGCCGGCGTCGCCCAAAATTTTGGCCGACGCTACGGGACAGCTGACCCATACCGCGCCAAGGCCCCCTGGACCGGGGCGGATGGTGCCGACTCTGATGCTGTCCGCGCCGCATCCCGTATTATCTTGAATGGCAACGCGGACATCCTCCACCATCACAGAGTCGTCCAGGCCTGAAATGCGCAGTTCCGCGCACTTGGTGGGCCTGGCGATCTTGACACCATCCGTTATTGGGAATATTCCCCGCAACTTCTCAGCGAAGGTGTCGGCCGCCTTCGCACCTTCGGCCCCGGGGAATGGTTATTTTCCTAAGTTAACCAAAATAGTAGACGCATTCGCGCGCAGGCCGCATTCGTAGACTATCCTGTTGTATTCACTGAGTCTATCTTATATCGTGATTAACTTCTTAGTAAATGTAGCTATTGTTGTTCCACTCGCCCTACTTTCGCCTAAGAAACTTATACGTAAATGGCCTCTCTGCGATATTGATCTTTCCCGTAAAAGTCGTTTCATGAGAGTGTCTTTTTGTGCAAATGAATTCCCACAAGTGCATTTCTCTCGTATACGTTTCGCCCAAATATGCCTCTTTCCATACATAAGGAAAATGGTATTTCGCTATTATCACATATTTTATTTCTATGGTAAAAGTCTCATATTTTCCGTATTAAGTCTGATAAATATTTTTGGATATTTCGGAGTAGTATTTGGACATTCGATTTTTAACCAACGAGAAAAAGGAGGAAGCTCTCAATGCGACCGTAATATATATTTATGCATGTTCAGCCCTCACTCCGTTATTTATGAACCGATTTTGATGATTATTTTTCTGATAGATAGAGTAAACCTCTCCCGGGGTGGTCTCATATCTAGGAAGTCAGGATCTGATGATGGAATGATGATGGATTAATTTTTTGCTGTTTAGTTCTTTTCGTCGGTTTAATTTTTTGTTAAAAAGTATTTGGTACTAACATTTGAACATTTGAGTGTATATTTTTTATTATTATAGATTTGAAATAGTTATCGTTAAAAAAAAAATTTGAATGAAGAATTTAAATTGATAGATAAATCATAGCAATTATATCTAAAAATTATATTCTCAAATATTTATTCAGTATTTATAAATGTTATACGAGATCATATCATAATCAATACGTTTATTGCAACTCAATGTGGTCTAACATTGAGTTGCAAGCACGACAGCCTGGTACAAAATCGTCCTATGTCAAAAAGAAATAAAGTTCTTTGTTCGAAACATTCGCGTTTTAAGCTTGTAGAACAATGTGCTAGTAAAATATGTTGTTGCAAGTTACCGCACATAGCGGCAATCAAAAGTCCTAAAGTGGCAACATGTTACAGCGCTTTGTTACGTTTGGTATGCCTGTATGTTGTGGTATTATTTCAAGTTAAAACCGAAAAATATAAAATAGTATTATATAATTTTTTTGCATTTTTAATTTCTTCCCTCTGTTTTATGTACAAGCTTCAGTGTAATTTACCTTCGATCGAGCTTTATTGTTGTTAATCATTTAATGAATTACATACTTTTATAATTTCAACCTCTTAGCTATTCCTAGTTTACATAGTGTACACATAATATCCGTATGTTGCAAGAGGAATAGTCTAGTTTGCATAATAAATCTTAATATTATATTGAAAACAAAGTCTACCTCCCTAACCTCGTCAGTTCTAGTCGTAAATCAATGATAACAACATAACATTGACATCAGGAACTTGCTAGAAGGTGGCACAACTATTTAACTGGTATTTATGATCTGTTTTATAACTTAACAAACTAAGTGTACAAATAATTTAAAGGGACAGCTTTATAAATAGCGGCTGTTAACTGTTAACGATAGTTCAAACAAAGTGGTTGGCATTTAGTTCGCTAATGGCTATTTTTCGTATAACATTCAATGTGAAAGTCGGGCCATGAAAATAGTGCGTTTGACCGCAACACGTTTTCATCTTTTACAATAAATTTAAAATGAACACAGTAAACAATAGTGATTTTAAAATTTATTCTACGAATACGCATTAGTCTATAATTCGATAGATGGTCTGATAGTGTAAACGCTAACTACTTAAGTAGGTATTCTAAGATAAAATTATAAGATTCTTACTTAGTGAAACTTAATATCAAGGTGACGGGTTGGAACTCGAGAAGTTCAGCTTCGAATGTAGTCTGTAAAACTAACTTTAATTGAGACTAAATCTTCAATCTAGGCGTTCTGAATTGACATCTATCGATACTGAAACAAATAAACGATAGCACTAGATGCGTACATACGATTCATAGCTTTAGTGTTGCAAAACAAATAACGATAGTTAGGAGTTACATGAAATAAAATTAATAATAATACCATAAAAATCGTCACTCGTCAAATTAACAATAACACTATTTTAGAGAGCCGCTCATAATTAATTGTATCTGTGAGTAAAATTTCGGACAACAGTTAGTCATGCATGTTGATGTCGATCATTTGTTATATGTTGCTAATGTAATGCACCTAATTGAATCAATCGAATTACACGCATCGAATTTCAGTCAACGGCTTCCGTATGCATGTATTCATTGTTAAGCAATATAAATTAACTGATTACAATAGTACAGTCTCAAACAGCACTATCTAATATTGAGTTAGAGAATTTAAGAAGATTTATGGACACCTGATTTGCACAAAGTTTATGAATGCATATTGTATCCGCATACTATGCGAATGTCTAATGCTGTAGTTGTATTGGTAAGATTCTTAACTTGACGATGTTTTTCCTGCTGGCGAAAACTATCACCAGAACTCCATAGGAAGGAAAGAATAGGGTTGGCAACGCCCTATTGACCTCGTGTCTATAACACGCAATATCAGTAATGTCACTAGCGTGTTAAGAACGCTTCTTCTTCGCAGTTTAGGCAGTTTCTAATATAATCTTACCGGTTCTAAACTTTCCCCCTCCCCCCCCTCCCCCCTCCCCCTTTTCCCTTACTACAACTACCTTAAATGCCAGCAACGCACTTGTGACTCTTGAGTTGCAGGTGTTCATGGGCGGCGGTAGTCACTTACCATCAGGTGACCCGTCTGCTCGTTTCCCCCTATCCCAGAATAAAGTATAAAAAAAATCTGTATTACCTTCAAAGGCCTTTTCTGATAATTACAAAACTTGTGTAGGTCAGAAGTACATACAGTACAATGCCCCGCAATAGACAAACGTACATACAAAAGAATAAAGCTGATTTATTTAGGTATCTAATATTGTTGTAAGCAAAGGGCGACACGAGTGGGGATCTGAATTGTCGTTTTTGTTTTGCGAGCATTGCACTTTGCGCTCTGTAAAAACATTTATAAGTGTAAAAAAAACCCGGCAGTTATTTTTTCTCTTATTTTTTAATAAAAAACATGAAAAAAATACATTTTTTGCAACTTGATTTGCGCACTTAAAAAGCGTAGTTTTAGAGGCCCCAGAATATGAGTCATCATCAATTAAGTGCGAGATAGCAGCACCACGCCCCCTGCACATAATGTAACCCCGTGTTTACACCCTAGCAAAACTGACGACTCATTCTACCAAATTATTGTTTTACTATAAGAAAGAAATACTTTTAGCGATGAGTGTGGACTACACCTACTTAATATTAGATGGTCAGTTGTTATTATAACCACTTAAGATTATTTTATTTTTTGAGCCATTGAATTTATGATACAAATTTCAAAGAGCTAATGTTATTTTCTTTTGCGACTTTAAGGGTGCTTCCAAACAAGCGGTACTTTGTCGATAATATGAGTAACTGCTGCCGTTGTTGCGTTTCAACAGGGTGGGGCGGTCATAACCACCCTGACACAGATGCTTTCCAATAGCGATGCTTATAGTGATCGTGAGATTGTATGTAATACCTATATGTGTGTTGACGGTAAATCTGCGTCTAGTCTGTGAGAACCTTAACAACATAGAAAAACAAATTGCACTCAAGAGGATAAATGAGCTAGGAAACACAGACAGTGCATAAAGTTCAAAAGTTGTAGCTTATGAAACCTTAAGTTTTCTCTGCCGCTCCATAAGAAGGCGCAATACTCACAGAGCCTTCAAAGGCATTATCTTTTTACCTTGGAACGTCTATATATTTTAAGATTCAAGAGTATAACGCAGGAACAAGTCGACCCCTGTTATAGAAATTCAAGGTAGCATAATAAACACTAGAATCAACGAGATGTTCGCATACAAATTCATATTTTTATAAAATTTGTAATAAAACGCTGGACCTTCGATTAATATGCTCTGTTGATGCTACGCTATTTTTGCGATTACGATTTTATTAAATTAGTAGACTACTGATTTCTATGACAACAGCGCATATTAATACTTGGATACGTAAGTGTCAAGTGACTTAGTCTATAGCGAATTGTACTGCTGAGTTCGCGTATATTTGATAAGCGATCACCTTTTAGTATTTTAATTACATAATTAAGTTTGCAAAATAAACACACGTCCAGCCTGATAATAAGCAATTAACGGAGTTTAAAACCTATGCAGTGGTGTTACTTATGTTTCAAACCATAGCCCGCTCTGTCCCTGGAACTCTATTTACCAAACGAAAAACATTACAAGTTTAATATTGAAATCTAAGCGCGTATACTACTAGTACTTTTCCTGGCCTATCCTTCAACGAAGGTAATTCTTTGGTCGATTCATAATACACCCACGGGAAGTGGGTAAGCTATTCTCGGCAGAGACCACGAGGCCATAAAATAAATCCCAGTAATAGTCCAGTCAATTGCGATATAAAATTGGGCTTCAACCTAAAAAAGGTCAAAGAAAGTTCATAGTGCTAGGTACATACATAATTCGTTGCAGTACGTTGTTGCTGTACTAGATTTCGCATACATCTCATTAACCATAATTTAATATTTTCTTTATTGTAATTCATAATCTGTTGAGCAAAGCATTTAAAGAATGAATAGAAAAATCACGAAACGTTTTCATAATTATGTTTACAAGTTATCTTTGTCTTTGTCGGTATTTTTGTCATTTCCCGTGTTTTTATTTGCCGATAATATATCCATTAGATATATGTAGATACTTCAGTCTACTCCTTAAAATCATAAGATATATAATATGTTGCAGGTCACACACCTGCAACAACTTATATATTATATGTAAATGTATCAAATTATATATAGAGTGCCGTAGAAAATGTAAACAGAGCATAACATAAACATCACTGGAAGACGTGAGTTATTTTAATATTGATCATAACAAAGCCACCCGTCCCCTTTGATTTCACGACGCTTAGAGGAATAATGTCAATACAAATACATCATCACCCACTTTTACTGACTGACTTATTAGACGAATTTAAAATGCAAAAATCGCTCCATGAGTGTTGTTGCACCTCAGGTCACGCTGTGTAGAGTGAAAATAACTATTAATTACGCCATCCTTACCATTCCTTATGTCAGGCGTAATGTAAACAAGGCAAGTTTTTAGTTTGGCGTATATCACCGTTCACAGCAAAGTATGTACTTCTTCTTGATGAAAATAATGAAATGATACCCATTACTTGAGATCATTGTCAAAAGAAGTATAAAATCCTAATGAATCATTCGTGAGTATCAAGACCTGTTATTAAAAAATAAAAATGGTAACGACATGCTTGGTTCGAATCCAAATATGTGGTCAAAGCAATTTTCGCAACGGAATGTCGTACGATCAATCTTAAATTCCAAACCTTTCCCTTTGGGTCCTTCCATTTTCCATGTGCTCACTTACATAAGCGTTGTATATCACAGTAAGCAGGAAATTTGTGACGACAACATCTTGTTTTCCAGGTTCTGTGGAAGGTTTTATATAGATTGAAGAAGTTAGATGGTTAACTATATCGCACCCCTAGATCTAAACCGGTATTAACTCAAAAGAGCACTTTTTTCAGAAAAGGCGAAAAACTAATTAGTGTGTTTAGATTTAATTATTTCTATAAGCAGCTAGAAGAAAGATATTGTAGGAATCTTGTGTTTTAATCATGTTTTGGGGCCGAAGATTGGATTTTTGTAGTTATTGCCCTACAAATAACTCAACAATGTATGTATATTTTTTTTTTTTTGAGTTAAGCCTTGATTTAGTGTTGGTGATATTTTAAAATCTGCTTTGTTGGTTGGTAGGTATTGAGATAAGGAAGTCGATGGTGTGCATAGGTGCCTTTATGTTTTATATTTTTACGGAAGTCATGGCAGCCCTTCCTCTTAAATTCAAGTTTAGAAAGCAAGTAAACGTAGCAAAAGCTAATACCGTATATATAGTGAGTATTATAAGGTCATTGGGCGAGTGACATCATTGGAGTTGCAAGTGTTTGTAAGTACAGACAACTTCAAAAAAAAATAAGAAGAAGGTTTCTTCGCTGACGTTTCAATGCTTCTTTATATAACGTATTTCATCCTATTCCATTAGTATGTTGCAGGTGGTCTTATCAATATTCAATTTTTATAGCATAAAATGTTCTTAATCTCGAAACGTAACTATTTCTGTTGCCAAATTTATTTCTCACTACGTCCGCATGAGCCCAATGTGATTATACGAAATTGGCCACAATGGCTCTCTACGGTCAGATTATACGTGCAAGTTTTCGACTGTTATTCAAGTATTCAGCGGACTGCTATGAAATCGTATTCTGCCGATAAACTGCAATTCTATATCACAGTTTGATGGAAGAAATGTTTTAGAGGACTGTAGTTTCGAGAACCTAATATATTAGGTTCTAGAGTTAGCACTGTCCGACGGTGAATGATTGCCCTGGCCCTGGCCCAATCATTCACCGTCAGACAGTGCTAACTCTCCCCATTTACCTGCAACGTTTTTCAGTATACGAGGGCTACATTGAAAATTTCGGGAATCAAGGAAGTGACACAACATTACTATTTAAAAATGTATTTATTAACTTTTTTACACCTAATTGTTGATGCAAGATTATTTGCATTTGACTCATGCCAATGTCTAAATTTGCCTGAATTTTGCAGTATGTCACATGTCGATCTTCCTCAATCAGCTTACGCACAGCATCAACGTTTTCTTGGGTGACTGCTGATCATTACTGAGCTTGACACGTCTACGTTGAAATTCAGCAAACCAGCGATAAATTGTGGTTTTGGATACGGCTTCATCACCAAATGCAGAAAGCATCCGGTCAACACACTGTTTTTGTGTTAAACCGCTTCGAAAGTCATAATAAATCATCGCCCTTGAATTTTCTCGAGTCAATTCCATTTTCTCAACGACTAAACAAGTTTGAGAAGACCTTGTGAGAAGACCGAGAATCTTTTTTTAAATAAATAAATGGTATTCGATTTTTAAAACCAAGGAGTTTTCAATTAAAAAGATTTTAATATGATAGGAATAGTGGAAATATTCCATTCCCGATACTTTTAGTGCAGCCTATGTACCTCAAACCAACAGATTTTTTCATTCAAGCGTCGATAGTAACGTGTTGTGAGTTTCCATATGTGTATACAACGTTTTGAATGAAAACTGCTGAAATTGGAATTCATGATGAAATAAAATACGCATAAATGTAACACAGGCTTAGAGCAGTTTCTTCCGCAACTTCGTTGACGACATAATCTCCGCGCATTCTGTAACACACCCTAAAAGTATACAAGTTATCAACAAATAATTATAAATTGGATTATATACACAAGCAGCCTGTGCATCAGTTATGCCCTCAGTTGTCTTAATGTGTTGCGCGTCATCATGTAATTGGGACTTGTAGTGTCCTCTAGCATGTTTACATAAGCAAGAGACTTGCAAGAAACATGACTTCGATATCATGAAGGGGATTATTCGAGTTACAGAGTAACCGTACAGCGCATCGTGGGACATATATGGAACATAAAAATGAGTAGATATTTAATTTTACTAGAGATCGCGTGGTGGTCGAATTTCGACCATGGTTTATTTCATTGGCTAATATTACTTGACCTGTCATTGTATATACTTTTGTACCATGACAGGTCAGAATATATACTGGACACGCATAGCTGTATGTACCCGTTTTTGCATTTTTTTAACTTTGTAGCAAATATTGTTCAAAAATTTTAGCATTCGTCACTTCTTCTCTGTATAAACTATAAGTGTGCGAAATTTCATACTCCTCCGTCACCCAATTTTCGTAAAAAGGGATCCAAAGTTTTCGCTTCACGTATTAATATATAGAGATAATTATGATACCATTCACTATTATATATATTTATACATACACAGGGTGTATTTGAAAAAGGAACACTTACATAAATCACTGAAAGGGCATGACTCTAGCATGTAGTTTAAATAAAAATTTTTGCACAAAAACTATTTGTTTACAAGTTATGACCGTTTGAATTTCTAGGTATTTTTGCTTCCGTTATTCATAAAAGTAGGTGGGATGTGCAAAGTTGAAGATTTTATATAGTACGTATTTTTTTATAATTTTTATATTATATTTTTATCACTAAGGAAATCAATAAAAACTAACTTCGAAAACTTTTTAAGTTACATTTTATGCATTTTCGCAAAAACTGAGTGAATAGTTCCAAAATAAAAAAATATGTACGATTTAAAATCTTTATCTTTACACGTTCCACATGCTTTTATGAGAAACGAAGGTAAAAAATACCTGGAAAATCAAACGATCATATAAACGAATAGTTTATTCCAAAAATTCTTATTGTAACTGCATGCTAGAGTCATGCCCTTAATATGTGTTAATTTTTCAAATACCCCCTGTGTATTATGTATATACTATATATTTCTTTGTTTCCCTAATTAGTGGTAATATACACTATTTAATATTTGTCACCAGTGATGACTATAACACATATTTAGTACTTATGTAATAAGCTATGACTCATCACAAACATATTGGGTCATCACATCACATCACATTGGGTTAAATTTCAAAACTTCCTAACTTATTCTAGTAATTAATCTTTATTATAAGATTATAACTAAGATAATGGCCTGTGTCTAATTAAATTAAATTATTATTGTTAATATCATCAATCACAGTCTTAAGACCAGTAAACATTCTACGGCGCAAAGTTGTGAGCCTTGTTGGACACTGTGATAAATTATTTGTTCAGAACAAAAACTAACGTGCACCTGGGAAAGTTGCTTAAGTTGGATGCTTTTTAAACAGTGTAATTAATTAAAAGGGTGGAAAAAATACAAGACATTTAACAACATACTTTTTTGCGTATCAAACATCCAAAAATGCTTATCCAGACTCAGGAATAGATAAGTAGATACAATTATATTTAAGCCCTGTTATTGTTCATTTCATATCTACTATAAACTAATCTCATAGAGCTAAAGAGTTTGTTTGTTTTAATGCGCTCATCAACTGATGATATCAGTCCTATTTGTAGAGTTGTGTTTGTGTTAGAGCCTGTTTAGTGAGGAAGGTTCTACATACACAACATCACTTTGCGACTCATAGGAGCAAAGTAATCATCATAAACTGGAAGTGATAATATATAAAACACTTTAATAAACAATATTTTTAAACTTTATCATCAATATATGTGAGCTGTTCCGTGTTCAAATAATAGTTTGAACAGCAAATAACGTCTAATTAATGTAATTAAAAAAAGTAAGTACCAGATCAATCTTAAATAAATTCAAAATAATAAAAAAAAATAATAAAAATTTAATGAAATAAAATTTTGCCATAATTCAAGCAAAGCCAAAAGCAAAATAATCCAAGCAAAAGCTACTTATTAATATATATACTTACTTGAAATAACTACTGCATTATTCTAACTAGATACTATGTTAGAGTACTTTAAAAGAATTAAACGACTATTCAGTAATGCCGTGATGTTATGAAGGGTTTATATTTTTCAGAAACCTAGTTTTTTTTTAAATAAATTGTATACTGGTTGCCTGTGACAAATTGAACAATTTCACACAAAAAAAAACAAGAAAATAATATTAAATGGGAACCTGTCAGGAAAATTACTGACCAGTTTCTATTTTATATTATTTTATAAAAATGTAGTTAATAATATTTTAAGATTCTTTTACTTTCGATACATAGGTACTCGTATACTTTCATCTTGCAGGTGAACAAAATGAAAAACAGTAACGACAACAATTCATAATAGTTGACTAATGAAAATTTCAGTTAATTTTTTTTGCCTTTATTTACCAGGAGCATCAAGTTCTTAACTAACTGGTATATAAATTCGTATTATAATATATAATTAATAAACCTCACATCATGTGTATTAATTATGTCATTTGGCACACCGTGAGAATCTAACTCTTTTAATTTAGTGCTCGCTGAGTAGACTATATACTATGTTATAATGTAATAAAACCTTTATAATACATTATGGATTGTTGCTTTTTTATTTTGTCTGATCACAAACTAGGCAGAGCCTGTACTATGCTAACCAGACTGCTGATAAACATACTTATATATTTCTAAATAAATACATATTATAGATAAATTACACCCAGACACAGAACAAATGATCATGCTCATAACACGTATTGTCAAGTATTTGTCCTGGGTGGGAATGGAATCCACGACCTCTGGCTTAGCAGTCAGGATCACTAACCACTAGACCAACAGTCCAGTCAGTCATTAGGCATTGTAGTTATAATAGTATTAACATGTTCTTCAGTAAACCTACAGACTTAAATAGACTAACGTAGTATCACACACGTGCTTGAGCGTGGTGTAAACACATACATATATTGTAATAATTATAGTTTAAAAAACTAAAAAACACGCTTTTATAGAAAATTCAACAAAAAAAAAATTATCGAATTATTGCATTGTCATCGGTCTTTGACACGTGTGCAAAATTTGAATGAAATCTGGCCGTTTAAAGTGGGTCAAAATCGCTCCCAAAGGAGTCAGTTACAAACATACAAACAAACATACAACTGAAGCTAATATAAAGCGCGTAAAAATGTGCTGCATCTGTTCTAGCATTTAACAAGAAATCAATTTTGGACTTTTATACTTTGCATTATTAAAATGTCTCTAAAGGATTAACAAACAGCTGGCTGAGCATGTTACACCTGAGGCCCTGACAACATGGACTGTGACGGAACACCGTGTGGTTTTAGTCGGTTCGAGTCCGACCAAGTTTGTATAACCTTACCCCTTAGCTCCGGTGGGTGAAGATCCGCGGGGGCAAGTTAAAAAAAAGCTGAGCATAATAGTCCTGACTCTAAAATCGTAATCATTATTACCATCATCATCATTAACCAACTTCATCTCACCGATTCTTCCGCCATCTGCAGCCTTCCTGAGGTAGAAAATAATTCATGGTCCTTTTTCCCCAGTGTGCGTCGGGACTAGTTCCAGGTTTTTTATGAGGCGGAGCCCCTCATTACCGCACAGCTGACCCGCATGGTCGAGCGCTGTGTGTTTAAAACGTTTTTTCTGCCAGATCATAAAAGTATCTTATCGCAGAGACACAGCCCACCAAGACGGTACTCCCTACAATTGTCTATAATGTCTTCTGAAATACACTGTGTATTTCGGTAGATCTTATAATATATTTAAAGTGGTCTTTCAGTTATTTCCATTTCCAAAGCGGAACTCTGAAAATAAAAGTGCTTTCAATGCTACGTTTACGTATTTGACATCAAAACGCTATATTTAAAGCCAACAGAAATAAACATGTGACTGCTTATAATAACATCTTTTAGATCTTGACTCACATTAATAGAAGTGCGTAATTTCTCTGCATTATTTTTTGTATGTTTACCGAGCCACGGTTAGAAGGAAAAAGAGCAAACTCGTTCAGGTACGTTTCCGAATAAATTGAGTAGTGTAAACGTCTGATGCGTTCTTGTAAATCTTTTATAACCGGGTTTTCTGCGGCGGTGCTACGCGGGTGTGACAAATAAATGTCCTGGGAACTCGAGATTCGCGTCCCTCCTGCACCATGAAATACACCCGCTACAGGGTCACAATCTTGTGTTTTAATGTTATTTGGAACACGTACGGATATGTTATTGCCCCTATTCTCCGATCAAACACATTAGTCGGTAACGTTATTTAGTATCCTCATCGTATGTTGTATAAAATGTGGTTACAAACACCTATTTGTAAAAAATAGTTGTCTGTAACCTAAACTAAATGTAACTATTTAAAAAAATATGTTCTAAGTAATCCGCATAACAATTAAAATACTTTTGAAACACTTTCACGCTTACTATCACTACTCAAGTACATAAAGAGCTATGAATTTTATGGAGTAAAAGGATAATCCACAAAACATTAGTAAACTGTCGTAACTCAACAGTCGTATCGTGTCACCGGCTTTAATGTTCATCGCAATGGCCGATAAAAAGGTAAAACAGCCGGAACAGTCATAGTGAATCATATTTTACGATGCACCGATAATGCAACAAGTTGTTGAATCAACAAATAGTCTATGGTTGTACACTTTGTACAGTAGATAGCTGGGCTTAATTTGCGAGAACTAAATGCAAGCTAGCATTGTTTGATAGCTCTTTACATGTTTATTGGGTTATCACTATCACTAAATATGACACATTTTCTGCATGCCATGCGGAAAAAAAAGCGTGAGGTGTCCTTGGGCTACCCGGTTGGAACGAAGTTCATATGCATACATTTAATGGATTGAATAAATTGTACCAAAATAAATACTTATAGTAAATATTGTAAAAAGTCGAAATTAAAATTGCGCCATCTGTGAAATTTACCTTAACTAATATTTGGATAATTAGTATATAACAAACATCAAACTACATCGCGCAGAATCCACAGCTGGCGTAAAAATAACCATAGCAAGAAGAGTCAGAAAAAAGTCTTATTACACTTGGCGAAAAATTAGAATGGTTTGCAATGAAATTTGGAACTCACGATATTAAAGTGTGTGAGTTTGGGATTCCAATAAACACAAAATAGTTTTGCATCTTAAAATAACAAAATAGTCAATTCTATAATCTAACTTGTACTATTTTGATAGAAGGCTCGAATTATAAAGTGGCCTAACATAATTATAGGTAATTGTGTTGCTATACACAGGCGATTTTTTAGCCTCAAAGATGTATGTAATACTCGTATATAGTTGTCTTTAAGTATGTTCATTAGAGTCAAAGTGTTATGTCGTATATATTCATATATGAATAATATATAATAGTTTTTTTTTGTAAAGAAGTAAATAATCTATGTATAATCTGAAACAGATATCGGAATAGAAGTCAACCTCAACTCGTTTATCAGGAAAAGGAAAGGGCTCAACAACAAAGCTCTAAGCTGAATTATAAATGCATTTTAGACATAGGCCAGATTGCAAAATAGTTTCAGATCCAGGTGTAAAGCAATTTCGAAAGTGTCCCCTGCTGTGTCGTTGACAACTACTCACTATTACAACATAGAGTCGTGTTGTGAGGTTTGAGTGCGAATGTTAATCAATTTGACACACCAAGAAAAATAACGAATATTTACAGTATCTAACTAACATTAGCGTTAAAAGAGTAATAACACCTACACGCAATCTTAAATTAAAAACAGTACCATCTTTAAATAAACGATTTTTTATTTGGAAGTGGGTATATATTTCAAGCAAATCATAAATAAAAAATACATAAACATAAAAACACGTATATCATAATTTCGTTTTTACGCCTCACTCTTAGCTGAGCTATTTATACACAAACATTAGGTAGCAACCAAAATACGTTATAAAATATGATAAAGGTAGATACATAAAACGTAATAGAATTCCAGTGAGTCCTTGTTGTTATTATTGGTTTTCCCTCGGGATACTTCTAACGTCAGGACATTTCTATTCATTGAAAATGTTGACGGCGTTCGACGTTCCAAAAGTATCTATGACTTAATCGATTTAAGATTTACTAGTATTTACCTATAAATGTAAGCTACATTTAAGCAAACCGCTAGGAACTTTTACTCTTTTATTACTGTAGACTTATATCAAAACTAGGTTTTAATGATAATTTTTCGATGTTTTAGGATATTTTAAACCTAGACTATCTAAGGCAGATACATAAAAGTAACGGATACTTAAGTACGACAGGAACAGTGAACAGAAGTAAAGGCCTTCATTTTAAGTCATTTCTCATTAGTTGCAAAAAGAAACGCGTCAGAAACGGTACCATGTTACACAGAATTAAACCATATACGTACACAAAAGCTATATGTATATGACGCTCTAGAAGTCTATATTATTGATTCTATAATCTGTGCCTCTTTGAAGTCATTCTATAGTTCGGATCACAATTTCTACATTTAATAACTGTAACATTTTTAAACAATCAAAACTAGACCTACAATTACTTGTTAATCGTCGTGTACAAAAAAGAATGACTGGACAATCAATAATTCAGTCTACACGGCGTAAGTACTGTTTCAACGTAATCGCCTATTGCAGGATATTTCTTTTTGCAGCATCTATTTGTCAAAGACGGATATACCGTACACAAGATCTTAGGAAACTTAAAGCTCTCGCGGGAAATCGAAATAAATGGCATAAACTCTGAGGGTGATCGGTTATTTTCAAAGATAATATAAATGTTATATTGTGTCCGTTATGATTCTAGTCTTTTAGTCGTCTAAAAGACAAAAGATGATGGCTTCTTGTAAATAGTCAACTATTACATTTGATGCCTTCTGTAAGATGTGAATTTGAGTTACCCACAACAATTCTTGTTTTGCGTACTACTTCTCGTATATTAGATGTAAAATAGTGATAGATTCACATTTTTATTTATGTTACCTTTGACCAGAGTGGGTAGGTTAGATTAATACATACGTACATAGGTAGACGGTCACAGTACAATGACCAACTTCCGCTCCCCACGTCGAACTCTTGAATTTTCCAATCGACATTTCACTTTTGTCATCTTGGTTCTTTATGGATATCCCATCCTTGTCGCCAGTTGGTTTGTAGGTGGCAGCGTGGGAGCGCTGAGTGAAACAATCTTTACGTATCTGCGTTTATTACGAGACTGCCCTGTGAAGGGATGTTACATATATGTATAGTGGCGGTCTAAACCAGTAATTTATTTACTACCCTATAGTTTATACATTACAATTACTAGGATATTATTTCTTACCCTATATTACATACATAACAGTTTTAAAAAGGTGTGTATGTATGAGAACTAGTATTTTTAACGTTATATAGTTACGTAATCTGCTTCATGGGCAGATTCTGCTGCATACAGGCATCCCGACCGCGGCAAGTACAAGCATAAAACCGCATGCATCTTACATACATTTTCAGATTGTTGTTGCTAAATACCTGATCACCTAAAAAACCTATCTTGAAAACTATCAAAGTTTTATTTAAATTAGTCAGTGTCTTAAATACGCTATATAATGTACAATATGTGGCGCTAGTACTCAAATATACGAACATTTTTTTTCCCCCATTGTATTGAATGTTTGAGCAAAGCCACTACCACTGACCGGCTTAAAGTACTTATATGACAGAATTGTATAGCATTTCCGCTGGATTTAAGTGCACAGAACATCCAAGCGAAGTAAACAGAAAGACAAGTTATTGACTTTAATACATAATGCCAGTGCTAACCTCCACAAAAACTTATGAGCGTAAGTTAATATTAAATCCACATTTCAACAAAATACCACATTAATGATGATATTTTTTTAGGAAACACTTAAAACGAATATAAAATAATATGTGGGAATTGAGCCACGGATATTATAGTTAGTGAGAAGTTTATTTTTAACCGACTTCAAAAAAGGAGGAGGTTCTATGTTCCATTGTTTATTTTTTTTGTGTATGTTCCCCGATTACTGAAAGACGCCTGGACCGATTAGGAAAATTCTTCTTTTGTTTGAAAGAGTATACTTCCCAGGTAGTTCTATAGTCATCAGGTCAAAATCTGATGATGGGATCCTGGAGAAATCGAGGGAACTCTTCAAATTTTATAGGCACACTTGAAGCGATTAGGATATTTTGAGGCGCATTGAAGTCGGTGATACTTTTTTTAAAAGATAATTCATAAAATAGTATCTGTAACATCTAAACTCTAACAACTAAATCGCGAGCGTTCACAAGTTCAATGATATTTTTCAATTTTCTTTTTAGAGCTGAACGGCGAATGTTGCAATTGTACTTTAATTATCTCTCGAATCTTCCGGCAATAGCACGGTGAGGTGCTCTGCAACAAATTGATGAAATATTGGTTCTCACTACGATTTTATTTGTTACTTTAGTTGTTCCCATTTTGCTCGCATGCTGTATCTGCATCTGTAGGCCTATAGTAATGTAGGCCTATAGTAAATCATAATCTGACATAGTAATAACAAAGAACGGAGATTTAGCTTAAATATAGGATCTACATCTCACAAATGATTGTTTTTGTTAACAACACCTACATGTTCTAAGATATCGATGATGAAGATATCGTTTTTTTTTTTATGTGATCTGTGTTGTTTTTAATGTTTTTGTAATCCGTCGATCCTTTTAAATGTTTTGCATCTTTTTTATTTCGCCGATGCCTTCAGCTAAACTCAATGCATTCAGTAGATAGTTGAATGGCATTAAAATGAGGTCTGTAGAAAAAAAAGGTGTGTGTCAGCTCCGACGTACGACTGGAGTTTACAATTTCCTGGAGGCTCTCTCCTCTCCCTCTCTCTCTCTTCTATATATATATACGTCATTTCTAGACGCTGTATAGTATATATTCCATATACATATATATAACATAAAGTTAAATACACATATTACATGCGTCTTTCTTTAAGGAGTAAACTCCAATAAAGCACAAAAAGCACAACAAAGCGTTAAAGCGTTACGCTGCCCTACGATCACTAAATTTTACTCTTCATATTTTTTTCATACCGGGCGCCTTATATGAAAATCGATTCTTAAGGAGTAAACTCCAAAAAACCTAGCTACAGAAAACCTATCTGCTAAGCCGTTTTTGCACTATACCCTTCTATAAACAAAAGGATACGCGAAGCCCCCTCTTGCCTACGTAAATTATTAACCAGAAACAGCAACGGCCAGATCTTCAAGGCCAGTTAACGAACACTACACTTAAATTAAAATAACTTAAAAACTGATATTCATCCATACAAGCAGAAAATTCAGGTGGAAAAATTTTGAAGAGATATTAAAAGTTCTTCCATCCTGAATTTTCTGCTACCAAATATTGGTTGGACTAAACTGCTCAACTTGAAAGTAACTGAATTTATTTTAAGTTCTCTGCCATTCGTGTGATAGTGTCAAAGGTTTATCGTGTATTTTTTAAACAAAATGAACTAGAAAATAGGAAGAAATTTCGAACATATTGTCATGAAGAAATGATTTTATCACTTATGCAGATGCATCATTCGATTCATCAGTGTCACATACTGATTGCAATGTTTACTTAATCGAATTGAAAGGATCGAATTCATTTTACTTAGATAATCTAACACTTAGGTCCGTACACCGCCAAGACGTGTTTGTGGTGATAATTGCATTTGCAAGATATTGGTTCAGGTATCCACCTGCCTAGTTGTTCCAGCCGCTTTACTTACTGTTCTGGAGTGCTTGTGACGGCGAAAAGGACTTGTGTTTCATATAGTTTAGTTCAGTCGTTTGGTCCTGATACTGGAGCAAAGTGGCATTTATTAATCGCACTCTAAATTACACCCAATGCATATATATTTATAGATATATGATTTGTGGCTTTTATCGTATGAACGCCTTGGCACCATAGTTACTCCCAGGTTTACCAAAGTTACATAGACATAGATTTATTTTCGTTGGAAGGATTTTCCAAAGTTTTTATAGGATTTATTGATGTAAAAAAGGAAACTTAACCGCCAATGTTCGGTAAAGAACCACCCTAAAAAGATAGTTTCTTAGAAACTGTTTTACTATAACAGCACTGTAAATTTAATGCGGTAGATTTATTTAATAGCATTACTCGTCCGATAAAGTATTAAAGCACTCTGAAGTCTATTGCCGTTCCTAGCGAGTTCACTTCTAACTAATGATTCGGAATTGAGACGAGAAACCGATTGCAGTCTTTACATCAAGATTACGATATCAAGTTGCAATACGACAATCTCAATTTCAAACGTTGAGCTTTCAAATGTTATTACAATAGTGATCCAAGATAAGTTGAGACGTAGACGAGCATTCAGACAAGCTAACGATCTTGTTACTGAGCGCTGAGCGTTTGGTCCGCTCTGCAGTTGTTCAGGGTAATGAACCGAGATTGAGCTTGCTCTTGTTGTCGTACGTACCTATGTACAGGTACTTGCTTTACGTTAACGCACGCGTACATAGGAGTAGGTATGTACGTCGTACCTAATGCATAATTTGAAATTCTTGTGTTATGTAATTGATTTAACTTTGGAATGGAATAACATCGTACCGAGGAAACCATCCAGTCTCCATCCAGTCTCTAAACTAAACTTCTTACGTACCTTAGACGTTGTAATTTTGATACGGATAAGTATAATTCGACACGATATTTAACTTGAAGCCAATGTCATAGTACTATGATTTTTTTTGGTCATGGTCTATCTTGCAGGAAACTTTACAAAAAAAGCTTTACAGTCCTATGTATATCCAGACCAATAACCTTTTTGCAAACCATAACAATAATAATTGGCTCTTGTCTCTGTGGGGGTTAACAAATGAAGGAGAAGTGTTGTAGTTCCCTCCTTAGTTATTTGTTGGTCTCATTCAACTACTCAAGAAATTTGTCAAAATGTCCGTAATTAGTTCTTTCGGTATAAAAATTCGAAATTCCTCACGAAAAAATAGGATATTTCTAGCCTTATGTCTTTTTATACTTATAATATCTAATAGGTAATATCTATCCCTTTGTTTTATATAACACAGTACAGGTACAGTTTGCAATTTACTTTTTTAATTTGGCCCCCAAAAGTGACACCTTTTTTGCAGTGTTCAGGTTACAGTAATTAATATGTGTACCAAATTTCAAATTCATCGGTTCAGTAGATTCAGAGCAAATTGGCTGTCGTAGACGGATGGACAAACAGACGCACGAGTGATCCTCTAAGGATTCCGTTTTTTCATTCGCACGTACGGAAACTTTTTTTTTTCCCGTGTGTAAACCCCCTTCCTTTGCGGTTTTATTAGAAAAGTCTCATAAAATATGATAGAAATACTCTTTGATGAAATAATAGCACAGAGTTCGTCGCCACCTAATTATAATACTTAATCAAGATATAATTACTGACTGATTGACTAATTTAGTTTTGTAGTGTGTATTTTGATGAATGATTTTAGAAAAAACGCGCGTGTCTAAAAAGACAATTTTTTATATTTTAAATTAAGTAGTTGAAACATATAAAAGAACGTAAATTACGGTCGAATTTCGACCACTGCGGGATCACTAGTAAATAAACATAGAGTCACAGAGAGATACGAGTAGATGGTCGCAATTTATTCCCTTCGCGGTTCACCAACTACAGAACGGGCAACATTAATACATCGGCGTCATGTTTTGACTTTGCGGCAGGCTAGTAAAACAAAGTAACTACTAAAGTTTAAAGTACTATTTTCAATTACGTCAGTTAATGGCATCATTAAATTCCAACATCTGCTCGTGTTAAATAAATACACAAGTGGTAGTGCGTATATTTTATTAAGAATCTCGCTCCGAAATTAGCGCCTCTAAACAAAGTACGGGAACATTATAAAGTGGAACTATTTGGACTACCTTAAAGAAATTTCTATTTTATTCTGACGTCGAAAGCTATTGTTCAGTGTCAGATCATTTCACGGTGTCACTTTATACATGATACATTTAAACTGAAAACGAACAAGCCACTAACCCTTAAAAACTTTTAATTGGCTTATAAACTTGTAACAATTCCCCAAATCGCTTTACGAAAGTGCATATATACAAACAAAATGTCCCCGTGGGATGGTGAACGACTTAGTAAATCCTCGGTCCACACAAAATAGAATATATTTTTATTGCCCTCCGAGATACACAAGGTGTTATTAAATTTTTACAGACCTCTTTGCTGAAATGTTTGTTTTTATATTCTTCTCTAAATATTACATGGGTAGATTCATGGCCACGAAATAATAAAAAAAAACCTAACAAGTGCGAATCTGACTGATTTAACAAACTTGTATATAGATATTTGGTCGGAATCAATCGTTGATAATTTTTACCTGTTTTTCCTAAAAAAAACTTAACTTTGCGGTTCCAGACACATTTTCCCACACATCGATGTACGCCACAGTCAATTTTCCAAAATATAAGGAGGAGTACACTGTTCAAAAACTATGTGTGAATAATATGTGTATTTCTGTGTATATTCTTTGTTGGAGACCCAATAAATCAATAAATAATTTAGCAATCGCAAAAAATATTTTGTGTATGTGATATATAAACAAATTTACGACTCTCGGATTCATGGTTCTAGGTTTTGACCTAGAACCATGAAATTTAACCATTGGGGTACCCTATAGATTTTGATTTAACTGTTCAAATTGGTAAAAAATGTAAGCTTAAGTGGCCGTATCTTCGGATTGCGTTAACTTAGAAGCTTATTGTTTCACAGCTTCAAAGGTCTGCAGACAGTTTGTATTTGATGTTAATTTCAACTTGATACCCTTACGCGTTCCTGAGGATAAGGTCTTGACAGACAGACAGACAGTCGGACCGACAGACGACGACAAAGTGATCCATTTTTCCTTTTGAGTAAAGGAATCCTAAAAACAAATAATGGTGTCTGTCAACTTAACAAAATAGAAACATTATTTTGTTAGGCTTCATGCGCTAGGTATAGGCGTAATAAGATATCTTAGAAAAGTGCACTCTATTCATGTTCTCTGTGTATACTGCACGGGTAGATTATGCTGACTTTGTAGCTACTAAATTAACATAAAGCTCGTCGACAGAAGTAAACTTTGTCGTGCACACAGGAAGATTAGTGTAATTCTGGACATTCATATGTAAATGAGTATTTCTAAGTTAACTTTGTCTACAGGGCATGGATAAATTATTTAATTTATGGTAAGCATGACGGATATGAGCTTAGGATATAAGAGACCTAAGAGTCGACGAGTGCGGCGTGTCATGCGGTAACGTGGCACAGATGTGAGGTCGACTATAGACGATTTGGCGGAATGTGCACGCGTCATCGCTGCCTCCAGAGCCTACGCGCAGATTGAATGACATGAATCCACACCCGAGCCCCATTCATTGAAACTTGTTCGAATTGTTCGTTTTAGACGTCATTCTGAAATTTTATTAGAAAATTGAGTGGTAATTTCGATAATGTAGCAAAACTAAGGTATTCATCAAATATTTAATTGCAGAATGTCGACCCAATAACATTAAGGTAGGAATAACGTTGAGCTTTTAGCTACTAATGATAATTAGGAGGGTACGGCGGTTGTGATAAAAAGTTAAAATAAAGAAGGAAGAATTTTTAATAAGGACGCATCGGTAAACACGTATACGCCCGTGAGCCACATAGGTAGTAAGTACATCGCTTGTTACGTAAATTTCATCCAACAATATACAAAGATATTCTCATAAATAAGGACACACACAAAGCGCAAAATGAAAGCAAAAGGAAGCGGCACCGACATGATTTAGAGGAAGATACCTAGATAATAATATTCAAGTAGCAGATTACCATAACTTAACGGAAGAGATTGGCTCGGCCTACCGTGGATCATTATTTAAATCACTGGCTGCATGCAAATTACTCAGATATCGGATAAACGTGAATTAAACAGAAATAGCTATTCACTCGCATTCCGGTAATCCGTAAAACAATAAAGAAAAATATTTTCGTATCGAACAAAGGTATCACTAGTTCATTTTCTGTTCAATAAATTTTAAGTCAAAATTAGAATACAGAATTGAGTCTTGCATAGCTTTTTTTAACTGATTTCAAAAAAGGAGGAGGTTTTCAATTCTACAGAATCTTTCTTTTCTTTTTTTTGTGTGCATGTTATGCGATATATTTGCCATGTGTAAAGTGATTATAAATTCAATTGGTTGTACTCAAGTTTGGCCCTTTTAAATTTGGGGAAAATATTCTATCTCTAAGGCAATAATTAAGGCATGAAAAATACAGCTTGTTACAATTTATTATTTAATTATTTACTTTAAATAATAAATTTATCGATCTTACTGACCTCTATTCTATCGATTCTCGTCTCCTTTTGGTACATCATTATTATTCCCATTTATCTTGTGAATCAAAAAAGAAAAAATAGATAGGTATTTACTTTGAACTTTTATAATCTTTTGTACTACCCCTAATCCTTCGGTCCCTTTGTGGTCAACAAAGTAACCAGTTACAATAACAAATTATTACATTACATGCAAACGGCATGACTTAATCAAAACTAATTAATCTATTAGGTACATTAAATGTTCATGCAATCAGATATTTTTTTTTGGTTTATAAATTCTAAGTTTCTAAATATTTTATTCGTGTATTCCTTGTGAAACATATTATTATGGTATTATTATTATGGTAATATAAAGAACTTAAAGTCTTAGAAATCTAGGATATTATCTTTCAGTCATAACAATGCACCCAGTATTATCTCAACTACGTGGATCTGATTATAGTAGACCTTTTAAAAAAATCACATCCTCAGCGCTACTTAGTAAGAACCTAAAGTTATATATAATATTATGTGTTAACTCCATTCTTTACAATGAACTTACTTGTAACACATTTATTTATTTAAGTTACAGGTAATCAGGAAAAAACTAATAATATGCAACTATTGTGACTTCAAAACATGTAGCCATGCCATGTGATAATAATAATCAAAGTTTATCACCACACTGTTGTCGCCGCATCAAAAACTCTTATTTATTTTATTAAAAATAGGGGCAAACTATAATAGATGATAAAACAGTTCACTATTTAATAAAAATGAGTTAATAGACATTATTATGACTAGTTATACCGGTAAAGCAATGCTATTGGTCGGTTGATAAATATTGATGAATAATGGGGTTATAAAAGGCTAGGAATGTATTATAAGTTGAAAACAATCACTTGAGTACTGATTGAAGTGCCTACAACATGGTAGTTTTGTTAGTTCATAGTTTATAGCAGTGGTGGTGAGAGTGTATTTACCAACACTCATCATACAATGTACACATGTATATCTTTATTTTACGTGTATCGGTAAGTTTGGGAAATTTCATTATTTAACAGGTATATAATCAACGTGTGGTGTGGTAACCAGGTTAAGGGCAGCAGCCATTTCGAGTTACAGCCATGCAACCGTGACCCGCTCGAGCTATAACTTACACCCCCCAATACCTCGGTATAAGCAATGGACTTTTCTGTCCATTCAATTCCCTGAATTCCCAATTTCCCTTTCAATATACCACCAATTTTCCCATATTTAATTCCTAAAGTGCCTGGTGGTCTGCAATTACGTGAGTGGGTCCTAAATTATTATTGACATTGTTAATTTTATAGGACATTGATATTATTTTATACACTGTTTACATTGTAGTTATGATAGACTTTTTTATTTTTTGTTAATTAGAAATTTTTGAATTAGTGTGAGAACTGTGTAGTCACTTAAGTATTAAGTTAATTTTCTATGTTGCCTAGCAGCTCTGTGATTTTTAATATTCTAGAACAATATTATGTTACATTGTCCTCACATTACATTGCGCTTATAATCAATGCGCGTTCTGTGTCTGGGTGTAATTTATCTATAATATGTATGTATTTAGAAATATATAAGTATATTTATGAGCAGTCTGGTTACCATAGCTCTGCTCTGCCTAGTTTGGGATCAGACGGCCGTGTGTGAGATGTGTGAAGTTATAATTATTACGTTATTATATTCATAAACTCCATAAAGCCTACCATATGCTAGTGACCTTTGGTAAAAATAGTCATCCCCGTGTCCCATAAAAATGTTCGCACATAATCTTTCACCATCATCATCACCATCACTCCTGAAATATGGCGTCTACTGTTGAATACAAAACACACACACTCTCAACTGTCTAGCCGTTATTATATAGTATTGCGGTACATGAGATACAGCTTGCTGACAGAGGCTTAGCAATAAGATTTCGTTAACACGGGTATGCGTATGGGTACGGAACCGTAAAAACGATGTATTTAAGATGAGTTATTCAATTGCCTAAAAAATAATAAAAGTTTCCCAAAAAGGTCCTTGGAGAGGCTAACAAAGGACTTGACTTTCTGGAGTGATTCTCGGTTTTTGTCAGCGATAGTCTTAACTTTCAGATTTATATGTAATAAATAAATATGTGCTACAATCCTCCTCCGAGCCTTTTCCCAGCTAAGTTGGGGTCGGCTTGCTGTGCGGCAGCTAAGTCTAACTACGAAACGGCTGGACTTCGATATTTCACGTGAAGCGACTGCCATCAGACCTCCACAACCCAAGTACTAGGCGATATCGAAGTTCTGTATTTAGACCAGGTTGTCGCCCTTTTTTTTAGGGTTACCCGTAACGAATGTCACAGATGTTCGTATGGCAGCCGGGACCGATTGCTTAACGTGCTCTCCGAGGCACAATATGTGCTACAATAATTTTCTAAAATATTCGCAGATTAAATCTTAAAGCACATTTATAAATTGTACTTTTTTAATCATACGAACTTCTTTACATGTGAGATATAGTTTAGTTAAACTAGTAGCAGTTAAAATTGCTAAATTTAAAGTAAAGTGCTTTAAAAGAAAGTAAACAAACTACCTACCTTTTTATTTCGTTATTCAAATAAAAAACTTCGTTTTGCATATAATTTAAATGGTGACAAAAAACCTATAAATGTAAAGTCGGAGTTTTAAAGATTTCAATCAAGTCGACTCTCGCTCTACTTAAAAAGATTCTGTCGTCTTGTTATAAAGTATAAATAGAGCTTAGTCTTATTCATAGTAGGAAAAACCCCGGAAAGCCCCTTTAAAGGCGAGACACTCCTAGTAAAATGAATGTCGCCTACGCCTTACCTCGGCAATATAACATTTTTAAAGAAACCCTTTCATGATCGGTATTACCTACTAGATATTTTCCTTCATCTTCGTCGGTACCATTTACTATCGGAAAAAGCAAGGCAATCTACTGTGTCGATATTTTACGACTTTTAGGTAAATTTTTGGCTCTGCAATATTCGTATATTACAGTCATTATGTATAAGTACCTATGTATAAGTAATTTCGATACCAATGCACGTACTTTTAAGGCAGAATTATATGATCTCCATCACAGATAAAAGTTCTTTTTTTTTAATTACTAAAGGTACTCTTATGGACATAGTGTACAACCCTCTTATAGCTGAGAGAAGTGTTCCGGGGTGTTATTGATGGAGTGAAAAAAATTATATATTAATATCTATAAATAATTAATTATTACTAGCAACCCGGCCCGGCTTCGCACGGGTACAAATTATACACCTAAACCTTCCTCATGAATCACTCTGTCTATTAGTGAAAGCTGCATGAAAATCTGTTCAGTAGTTTTTCAGTTTATCGCGAACAGACAGACAGACGCGGCGGGGGACTTTGTTTTATAATATGTAATGATATGTAGTGAAGATTTTTATAAAATGATTTTTTTTCATCATTAGCTCAGCTACATGATATGATGATGATTCTAAACACAAAAACCTCATAAAGTAATGAAAAGTGAACAGAAACACTATTCGTTCCTACAATTTTCGAGGATTTCTCTCAATTTTATCAGGATCCCATCATCAGATCCTGACTTCCTTGATATGGGACCACCCTTGAGGTACCCCATCTAGCAAAAAAGAATTATTAAAATTGGTTTGGCCTGCCAGCCGCTCTGCCTCCGCTTTTTAAATCTCTGATATCTTCTAAGATATTCATTTTTATTAAATGCTGTTAAATGCAATTTTGATCTACATGAAATGCACAACGTACCTAATGTATTTAATTGGATAAGGAATAATACTGTATTATTTAAAATAGTTTGATAAATAACCCATAATTTTTTTGTAATATGTAAAAGATAAAAATGGTTACTGTGTGTTATCCTTAGGAGATAAACATATACCATCGCAGACTTTTTTTATTTTTTTAAGATATACAATTCCGTAGTACATTAATTTGAGCTATCTCGTAAGGTTTAGCCAGCGTTTGCAATGTAAGCGCACAAAAATATGTTTGTTACGACATGACATTACAAATCTTTGAATTTCTCGACTTTTCTCTACAATAATATGCATGTATACTACATATTCCTCTTGAATCACGCTATCCATTGATGAATACCGCATGAAAATCTGTTTAGTAGTTATTCCGTTTATCGCGAACAGACAGACAGACAGACAGACGCGGCGGGGGACTTTGTTTTATAATATGTAGTGATATTTCACTATATTATGTAGTTTACATTACAATGTTCACTTTAATATTTTCTAACATTGACGTATTAACAACACAGTTATTATTGTTTTTTTTTTGTATAAATAGAGCCTCTAGAACCAGTAGTAACGTTCTTAGTTTTCTATAATATATTCTAACTTTGATATACAAAGGATACTTTTTTTATGACACTAAACTACTATTTATTATTATTGTTTTAAGTACCTTGTGTTACCTCGACTATTTCTGGTCTTTTGTAGCGCACTTTTGCTTTACAGTTCACTGCTCACGGCTTCGAGAAACCTCCAGATTCTATCAGCACTGATTGTTTGTATTTCCTGCGGTTGCATGATGTGCAACCCTAAGTTAATACTTCGGTGCCTCATTAGTGGGCCACAAGAGGATAGAATATGCATTGCAGTTTCTTCTACCTCTTGACAGAATCTGCATATTGTGTTCTGGCCCAACTTTAGGTCGAACATATGTTTGTTCAGTTTGCAGTGTCCGGTTTTTTAGACCCATCGGTGTACCACTAAGACACCAACGTACTACCAAAAATGGTAGACCCATCGGACTACCATTTTTGTTGAATTGGAGACCCTCTGTGGTATGTCTACTGTGTACGTTCTCACGAAGTCAATCTCTGTTTGCATGTCATCCGGTGGCATGTTTAGAGCTTTTATTCCGAAAACCGACTCTTTTAGTGAGTTTAATGTTCGTGATTGCCACTTTGGTTTTACTAAACGACTAGCTAGTAGTTTAGCAAAACCAAAGTGGCAATCACGAACACTAAACTAAGGTAGCTGTACCTGTGTTAAATATTTCACATTTAAGAAATTATGATACAAAACGACATAGAGATCAATAAGATTGGCAATCAATCACTTTGAGCAGCATGTTGTGGTGTACAACTTTGTACTATAGCTTTATCAATTCACAAAAGTAACATGTTGACCGAGCCTGCTACGCCACAAATACCAAATCCTCATAGGACTAAGATTTATAGAGGGTCCGCTAAACCAGTGAATCGTGCGTTGTTCGTACCAGGATATTAAACGTCGCCATCTATCAATATTAATAGCGACTTGTGATTAACTGAATTTAGTTTAAAACTCTTCGAAAACTGTGTATATAGGTAAGTATTTAATATTAATATCGGACCCTAGTGCTCAAACATGATAATTCACTAATTCACTTTTTTTTTCTTTTTTTTTATGGTAGATATAGGAGGGTAAACGTGCAGATGGGTCACCTGATGGTAAATGACTACCGCCGCCCATGGGCACCTTTAACTCAAGAATCACAAGTGCGTTGCCGCCCTTTAAGGTGGGAAAAGGGAAGAGGGGAATTAGAGGGGAGGAGAGGGGTGGGAGGGGAAGGACGGGAATAGGGGAGAGGGAAGGGTTGGAGCCTCCGGTAACCTCACTCACGCGGCGAAAAGCAATGCAACCATTGTTTCCCTGCCGGTGGAGCCGGCCCATACGTGCCGAAGCATAGCTCTCCCACGAACAAAAGTCATATATGTTAATATTATTGTTCAAAGTTGTAAAAATAAAAAAAAAAGGAGTGTTAATCGAGGATCCAGCTAAACGGCTGGCTGTCAGTTCTTAGATATAATTTTTACTTTTTAATAGAACAAGCGGTTACCGCTGCTTTTATGCACTAGCACTTTCGGTGTTGTCACTTGCAGGTAGACAGCCCTACCCTATGTATTGATCATAAATTAACAACGTATTAAAAAGCAATTGTATTTAATTACTAGCTGAGCCCGCCTTCATACTCGTAGACCACCGAACAACATTGCATTTTATAGTTTGAAAACTAATATCGTTGGTTTCTAATTCCACATATAATATCAGTAACAAACTTAGACTAAATGTGGTCAAGCTCAAGCACCGTTAACATAAATTATAGCAAAATCTAGTTGGTAACTGAAGTTTTAGCTTATCTGCCTTTATTATTTATGGCTGGTGTCCGCGACTTGATCAATAAATAAGTAAATAATAAAATATCTGTAACGGGGTCATTGTACCTTTTACGATGTTCTGCTGCTGGATGTCTGTCTGCGCTAATTATAATGTTTCATTATTAATTTGGCGCTGTGGGATTGACTATATACGGCTTTGAAGCTTCTTACTTACGGATTTATCTGATGCAAAATAATCTTAAGTTTACATAAAGTTTTTTTTTTTTTTTTCCTTATATAAAGATTACTAGTAACGTGGGTCACAGTTGATGTTCAATTTCCAGCCTGTTCATTATAGTTTAATCTAAAATAAATTTGAATACATTTTGGTTCATTTTGGGGATGCAAAGGTCCAATAAAGTGATTAACTTGGCCTTGCACTTTAAAAGGGGGTATGACTAATCTCCATCTGTAATTTGTTTTGCTGCAAAGGTTGTCATTTGGAATGCTTAATGAAATAAACGGATACTGTCTAAGAAACATTACAACTGTCCATGCTCACCATTTAGTAGAGCTTTAATAAAGTCTGGGGGTTCTCGAATGATCTTAATGAGCATTTTTCCACATGAACAGCATATTTCTTTTGGTTTTTTTCTCCATTACAAAAATGGTAACATACCACGCAATAGCGGAAAACAAATAGCAACATTTCTCGTAAGTGAACCATGGGAGAATGGTAAGTTCTGCCTTACCTTTCGAATATTCTGACGAAGTTATTCGTATGCTATTGACAGTATGTCGAATTCGATTAGCATCTTATTGTTACTGAGGTTGGTCTGGAGTTTCCTCATGCCGTATTTAAACATATTCTTTCCCTCTCAGATATTAAATAATGTGCCTCTCTCTAACGGTTCCTTTCATAGTTCTCTCTTGGTGTCTGCAATGCTTGCCGATTATCTGGGGTGTAAATTTGCCATACCATTTCACCACTATCTTCATAAAATTGTTATCATGGTAACATGTTTCATAGCAGAGTCTCTAGACAATTTTTTAGTATACTACCAGTATATATAAACCTAAATAAATGACTAGCTTACAGTTTATACATTTAAAAATTCAACCATCGTGAAGATTACCATAGTTAACCCACAAGTTAGTAAAAATCACAAATCGGTGAAATTGATAAAAATAACACATTAGACTGAAAACACGTGCAGTAAAAACATCACATTCAACTAAAACCACGTACATTATATTTGTTGTATGTATTTGAACTTTATTACTAGCTCTAAAACATCAACAACTAAATGTCTAATAAATGTTAATGTTAACTAAATCACAAACGAACACGATGCGATGTAATAATAAGTAAGTATCTATAGACAAACAATGCATTTAATTTCGTAGAACTAGAATTTCTAAACTTTAACTTTAACGTTTATTCACAAGTACTTAATTGGGTTTTATATAAAACAGTTTTCAGGTATTTTATGGTCACATATTAGTAATATTCAAAATATTGACTTTAACTGTCGGAAGGTGCAGTAAATTTACTAAAGCTTTAAGGAGTGCAGGTGCGATAGTGGGCTCGTCGCCAACTGAAATTGAATTAT
The DNA here is from genome assembly GCA_963859945.1 of Euplagia quadripunctaria. Lineage (NCBI taxonomy): Eukaryota > Metazoa > Arthropoda > Insecta > Lepidoptera > Erebidae > Euplagia > Euplagia quadripunctaria. The sequence continues at coordinate 17,216,642 of OY982563.1, read as the reverse complement.
TAGCACGAGTGCGACGCGATCTTACTATGATATCGCATTAGCTATCAAAGTGCTATTAACATTGCGCATTAATATTCCACATTACAGTATTTCCTAATATTGAAAAACAAAAACGAGTCCCATTTATAGTTTTATAGTAACCATTTAGTTATTTATACAGGGTATAAATAACTTTTAAACAGAAAATTTATTTAAAAAATATTTTTGTACTTAACTGCTTGCTAGAGTCATGCACTTTTTTTTGAGAAAGTGTCGCATTGTCAGATATACCCTGTATACACTCATACTTAATGACCAGCATCTATCTATGAGGCGTTTAAAGAGAAATCTTTGAAGTTAATCTAAGGAGGACGAAATTCATAGTTCTTAAAAAGAGTGAAGAAATTGCCAAATGTGATGTCTTGATTGGAAATAAAAATGTAATACAAGAGTGTGCATATGTGGGCAGCTTGATTTACAGGAGCGTGAGATACTAACCACGTCTTTTCAATATCTTATTCACATTTTCCGCAAGAAAAGGCGGGAGAGGAAAAAAAAAATATAAGGTGGAAAGTTGTGTAAAAGCGAGCACTATATGCCTTTATGAGCGGTCAATCGGTGCTGAAAAAGGACGCCTGGCGATTCATAATGGTGTGTTGGTACCACCTTAATCTATGGTAGCATTTAAGGGTTGGACAAACCAAGGGAGTAGAATCGCAATTGAGATGAGATCAAGGTGACAGTACAAGTATATGTGGAACAAGTTTGGTTTATTAAAAAAGGCATACAGACATATGCACGTGAGCTATGAGAGAGTATGTAGTAACGAGAGCTGAAAACCGTATCCTGAAGTATATAATAGAATGATTAATTGAGGCAAATGTTAGTACCGCATAGGAGACACCGATCAAATTGTGATATTGGAATAAACGAACATCGTCTAAGAAGCAAGTGTGTGAAGCAGCGAAACTAGCCCATAAAACCCCTCCTGCATTATTTGCCTATTCTAACTATAGTAAGAATTGTCAGAGTATTCTAGAGATAAACGTCCATGCTCTGTGACTAATACGAATCTTGAATACAATTTTTTCTTTTTTTTATAAAGAATAGATACTAGTAACGTGGGTCACACATTACTAGTATTCTTGTTAACCCCTCCAGATAAGCTAATGCTTGTGTTAGGAGTGGGTTCACGTCACTGGGTGGGGTTCGAACCCGCAACCACTTGATCGCAAGTCCGACGCCTTAACCATTAAGGTACCGCCGCTTAACCGGCAGTGGCAGACCGGTTGGAGTCATGGTGCACCCTCACCCGTGGTTGAGTACCGTAATTACCGACTTATCTAGTCTACTGGGTGTCGTGACTTGTCAGCAATATTACTTTATTTCAGTAACTTTTAGTAAAATTACTTATTTTGTATTTAGGCTTTATTATAATGCTATTTTATGTTTTATGTTCAAGATTTATGTATGTCTTAAATATTCCTGGATATAGAGCGTTGAGCAGTGGAAATTGAACGTTTACTTTTCCATATTCTTATGAATGCGATTTTGTTATCTCACCCGCAACAATATTAGCATACTAATGATGCCTGTAAGTCGAGCCTATGATTGTGTTTCAACTATTTATGTTATACCGCTTTTTACAATGTTGACCTACTAATAGATTTGGTTAGTATTATTAAAACGATAGCGAAGTTAGTAGTCATCACAAAATCTAATATTAAAGTCTTTCTCACTTTTTTCAGCTAATTTTTTAAAAGAATTTATTACACGAGTAACACTCATATTTAAAACGTGACGTAAATTCCATCGCATATTTCGTTAGTAGATTGATCGGTCTGATTGCGCTGAGTTAAATACATTGTTATATAGAAATGCTGTGTATAAAAATGTATTTATATACAATATAGCAGGATTATCGAAAATAAAAACAATCAAACCAATAAATACCTACCTTAATTAACGAAAACAACAATTAATGGCTAGTGAGATAAATTAAGTTGTAACAAAACACATTAAAAACTCATAATAATATATGAGCTAGTTAGTCAATTTTTACACAATAAAATCATGGCGTTAAAACGAAACACATTAACAGAACAAGCTTTAATAGCTTTTACGGCGTAATAAAAAATACCAGCGAAATATTCTGGTGGCCTAGGGAGTGCAAATTGAATTAGATCCTGGCTCGAAGCCAGGACGAGCATGACCTTGACACACTACAACTAATACAATTGTAAAAGGACGATCATACAACAGACGTAATATTGACAAAAAAATGCATTATATTATTTAAAGAACGGTAAGGACACCTTGAAAATGTGTAGGAATAAATACAAATTTAAGTAGTAGATCTGAGATGTACATGATTTTCCTAATGTTATACTAACTTTTAAATTATAGATATATATAATTATTAGAGATGCGCCGAATATTCGTTTGGTATTCGGTATTCGGCGTATTCGGCATCTTTTCCACTATTTGTATTCGGCCGAATTATTCGGTTTTATTGCCGAATATATTCGGTTCAAGCTTTTCTATTTTCTTGGCTCATGTAGCCAAGGTGTAAGACTAAAAGACAAGACTTCTTATGTAAGATTTATGTTATACTAGCAGCGCTCCGCGGTTTCACCCGCGTGAGTCCCGATCCCGGGGGAATATCGGGATAAAAAGTAGCCTATGCGTTAATCCAGGTCTCCAGCTATCTACATACCCAGTTTTCTAGTTTTTCTACATAAAGAGTAACAAACATCCATCCATCCATCCATCCATCCAAACTTTCCCATTTATAATATTAGTGGGATTATAAGTCAAAGAAAATATGTTTATTTCTTAACCTATAGTTAATATAGTCAACATTTATTTTAAACCTTAAATGAACATTTAATTTAAACCTCAAAACAATATTTATTTTTAAACTTTAAATTAACATTTATACGTGGCAAAACAATGTAATGGTAAACCGAATAATTCGGCCGAATATCCGGTTCGGTAAAGGTTAAACCGAATAATATTCCGTATTCGGTTATTCGGTGAAACCACTATTCGGCGCATCTCTAATAATTATCTAAAAGGGAATTAACGCGATCAATGGGTATTACATACCTTTGAATTTGCCAGAAGTTTCGACCAGGTTCCATTGATCGTGGTCACGCACGCCATCCATCGTCGAGTCCCTGAGGTAGAAAATTCTTTATCCAGCCGCACATTTTCAATATTTTTGATGTTTTCGTGTTACCATCTACAGTTATATACTACATTTACGGTGTTTATCCGACTGTACATAAAAGCAAAGTAGCATATTTTTAGGGTTCCGTTCCTCAAAAGGAAAAAAGTTACCCTTATAGGATCACTTTGTTGTCCTTCTGTCTGTCTGTCAAGACCCTATTTTTCAGGCACCCGGGGACGCATCAAGTTGAAATTAATACCATATACTTCTGTCTGCGGTTCCTTAAAGCTGTAAAAACAACAAGCTTCTAAGTCAACGCAATCAAAAGATAAAGCCATTAAGCCTTAGATTTAAACAAATTAGAAAATTTCGCAATTTCAGGTACATCAAAACCTATAGGGTATTTCGCTTTGGCCTACAATCATGAAATTTGGTAAGAAGTAAATTCTGACAGTACAACTAAAGTAAAAAAAATCCGACAGTTCTTAATTTGTTGTTATATCACATATAAAAATTGTTTTTTGTGATTACAAACTTTTATTTTACGGTTAGCGGTTTAAAGCTGATGTTGTCGTACATCGATGTGGCGGGAGTATTTTTAGAACCGCCAAGTTAAGTTTTTAATTTTTTTATTGTATAGGGGGCAAACGAGCAGACGGGTCACCTGATGGTAAATGACTACCGCCGCCCATGGGTACCTGCAACTCGAGAGTCACAAGTGCGTTGCCGCCCTTTAAGGTGGAAGTAGGAGAAAGGACGAAGGGGGGGAAGAGGCGGAGAGGGGAAGGACGGGAATAAGGGAGAGGGAAGGGTTAGGGCCTCCGGTAACCTCACAGCATTGCTTCACGGCCGGTTTTCTGTGAGGCCGTGGTAACGAGCGGAGTGGAGCCGGCCCATTTGTGCCGAAGCATGGCTTTCCCACGTATAACTCACACACATTGGGAAAAGACGGGCAAAAATCTTCGAGAATCCCGAGATGGATGCACCTATTATCTACATGCAAGTATGTTTGCTTACGGAACCCTCTGTGCGCGAGTCAGACTCCCACTTGTCTGGGTTTTTTATTACTGGATTCCACGCTGTAGATCATTTAGAACCATCTTCCCGTGTGCAAGTTTTATGTTATTTAATTTCAATTGTACAACTCTTGAGTAAAAGCGACTTTCGACTAAGAAATCGACGTGTAAAAATGTCTAAAATAACCTATTTGCAAATAAATTCATTTAAGTAACCAATTGCAAGACATGCAATTGACAACAAACTATGGTGTATTGCATAAAGATGTTAAGTCACATGGTCGTAAATTAAAGACAATATATTATATACATTTACGGTACATAGGTCGTCGCCTCACAGTAAACTTAAATTTCAACTTATACATAGTTAAATGTTCCCCAAAAACCGCTAGACCGAAGTAACCAACACTAAATATCGTAAAGTTTTACAATAAAGGCGTGTACGTGAACATGAGTCTTAAATGGAATGGTTCTAGCCGAGAGGTCGTTCGGCAACAAAGTTGTCGAATTGCCGGAGCGGTCTAGTGATAAATCCTCACTTACTTAATTAATGCTATAAATCCTTGCGACATACCAGGTGGAGCTCGTCGCAATGCAGGACTGCATTGTACACTATACTATATATAAAAATATTTAGAACAGTATGTCGTAGATAAAATGTTTTAGCTGAAAAAAATATGAAAGTCACAGTATATCTGTAATCTGTAATAGAACCTTCAAGTACTACATTTACACAATTACACGACATATGAATCTGGTCTTCAAGAGCCTCTTTCAATATGATATATTTTACTAAACATGTTATAACTAATAAACTGGTCTGGATTTTCTTTGCTAGAGTGATTCGTGGGAGAGCCATGCTTCGGCACGTATAGGCCGGCTCGACCGGAGTGATACCACCGCCTCACAGAAAACCGGCAGTGAAGCAATGCTTCTCACCGCGTGAGTGAGGTTATTAGAGACCTTAACCCTTCCCTCCCCCCTCTCCCCATCTCTCCCCTCTTCCTCCCTCTCCCCCTTTTTCCTTAAAGGCCGGCAACGCACTTGAGACTTTTGAGTTGCAGGTGTCCATGGGCATGGGTGTGTCATTGACATTGTGCAAGTCCATGGGCGTGACATTTACCATCAGGTGACCCGTCTGCTCGTTTGCCCCCTATACCTATCATAAAAAAAGAGTACAGTGAAAATTTGTTACTATAGTTTAAATACCCTTTTTCTTAATAGACAACAACGTTATAAATAGCGTATATAAACAACGTTTGAATCTGTACAGTGGCTCTTAAGGTGAGTTGAGCTAAAACTTACAAAAATACAGGTACTTGCCCAGAGTTGTTTTTATACTATCTAAGGACTTTTTCGCCTATCGATAATTTGACCTTTCGACGGATACGTATTTTTAGTATATTTTAAATAATGGCATCACAAGGTCATTACGAATAGATTTCAACTACAGAATAAAATTTGACATTCAATAACAAAAGATGTCATTCTGCTACTGCTACGTCAAAGCTGTAATCAGTTCTCAAAGTCATAAAACTCTCGACACTATTAAAAACGTTGTATGTAAATCACGTAAGTACTTACTTTCGTTCGTCTCTGGCCATTCGCATTGCAGCTGACTCAATCTTGCGAAGCCTCCTGAGCCGGGCCGAGGCTATAAAGGCTCTGCTGAAATGGCGGTAAAGCTCCGAGATAATTATGAAACATACTTAATACCCAAAATATCCAACATTGGGTCATTCACCACATTTTCTTTTGCTAGTTTACTCTATTGCATCTCATTAATCTAAGCTGCAACTTTCAGTTTCGAAGTTTTGTCAAGCTTTGTGGTTTCATAAAATTGCTGAATTTAGGTTTTATATCAGTCATAAGCTGGAACTGTTAGTTGTTTAAGTTTGTGACTTATGCCCGGTTCCTATAATTAAGAAACGATTCGTTTTGCTTACGGACATTAAGATTTCATTGAATTTTCAACGAAAATTTTACCGTTCGTAATCAAAGCGAATCGTTTCTTGATTATAGGAACGGGGCATTATCCATCAATTTTTTTTAAGAGCTGCTGTCGATTTTTTATTGATTTCTGCAATTATTATATTCTGTGTCTCTTTTAAACATTTGTAAACTTATGACATTATTTTATACATTTGTTATTTAATAGCTAAGAATGTTTCATTTTAACTTCAATGTTTAAATATTAGATTATCGGTCTGTTGCTTGCTTTGAGATACACTTTTATAATTTTATCTATTCTTACAATACTGCGGACAGGAGATTTAATGCAAAAAAATTGAGATTTCCGACAATCTCCATGAACATTACTACCTGAATGACAATTATGTTATTGAAAAAATAAACTTACCAACTTAAAGGAGCAACGAACCTATTTGTTTATTGTTAAACTTAACATAGTCAAAAAATAAAAATAAAATAAGTTTAGGCTAGAAACAAATGTAAACTCACTGCAAGAAAACTCGTACTGTAAAAGCTATCGTTTTCGGGGGTAGATTTTTATCATCATCAAGACTCAGAAATAAAAAAAAATAAACAACGTAGAGCGTGGCGCCAATAACCCGAACTCTGCTATATGCACCCGCAGCCTACAATTAACTCTCTTT